>JAPYZE010000823.1:0-62452 GCA_030522805.1 Leptomastidea abnormis
CAGGCTCGAGACACAACACTTCGGACACAGCTGAAATTGAACACGATCCTATCCCAGATTTTGCACCTATTATTCCGCTGCCGGATGAGGTACCGGTAAATACAGGCGAGGAAAATGAAGAAACGCTGTTTTGCGCTCGTGCGAAGCTTTTCGTGTCAGAGCTTCAGTATTCTTTTCAGAGCTGTTAAATAAATATACTTGTTCTTTAAATATACATAAAGCTACAGCTGTATTGCTATTAGGTCTTTGATTAAGCAAATATGGTAAATGTTGAGAAAAAACTGAAAAGATCTTTATTGGTCCAGCTGCAAAAACAAAGATTTTAACATTTACAAAGATAGAATTTGTTTAAATTGCGTGCTCTAACTCATACAGTATTTTGCAGTATGTAATGAAACACTATAACTGCCCAGCACAGCATAGAACAATACTATGTGGAAAGACTCCTATTGAACACTCAATGTGGTTTAAAAAAAAAAAACTTGTTTGTTTAAATATTTTTTATTTTCTACAGATAGTTTTAGATTACAAAAAACCTTGATACACAAAATTTTATTGAGTTTTTTAATAAAAAAATTTATTGAACTGAATTTTACTCTTCTCCCTCACTTTCAGTCTCATTATCAATCTTATGATGTTTTGTCATAAACTCAGCGTTTTGTCTGCAAGAGAACATAAAATTTATTTACTTATATCATAAATATGCATTAAATTAAAAATATAAGCTAAGACCAAATACAATAATAGAAAATAAGAATTGATTTGAACGCAGAGCGATTAAGCATGTTTCAATCAAACCATACAAAAGCATAAAACTAATAATTAAGTAAAAGTAATAATTATATTTTTTTTTTATTTAATTAATAAGTTTACTCACGTTTTAAATATCATTGTGTCGATTTTTTTAATCAAATGTTTGAGAATTTCAGGAATCTTATCAGGATTCTTATAACTGTTAAAACTATCCATTTGTTTTTTGGATATATATAAACCTGCGGCTGTAGTGCTACTGGGCCGCTAAAAAATAAATATTCAATGTAAATATAAAAAGAAGAGTGATGGCTTAATCAGTATAGTGCCAACTTATATCATAAAATTATAAATTAAAAATTTAAATCCTTATAATTTTCAAAAGAGCCTTGACTAGTACATTGCTTACAATGAAGGAATGTATTAATAAATAAAAAAAAAATAAGTAACTTGAAAATTATTTACCAAAAAGGTTACAACGGTGATATCTCTAAGGAAATAAAATTTCACTTTAATTTCCTGATCATGTACCTCATCTTTGTAGAAAACAGTCTCATAAGAGTTTGAGCTTAATTTTCCAAGCAATCCAGGTGAAGTAGGGATATAATTATTTTTCAACATACGCTGATGGAAAAGGTGTTTTCCTTTCTGGAAGTGGTTACCATCTAAATCTGCTATTGATGATATTTCTGTTGCCAACTCTTCATCACAAAAATTAAAAAAAATTGTTTTAATTGTAATATTTTTGTTTGGTAGACCATGCAATCCAACCTACCTTTGTGAACATAGCTGAGAGCGGAGGTCAGTTAAAAATCAAGTCAGCAAGGCGTGTATTTTTAATAACAATTACACCACCACCCCAGCAGTTGATAACTAAGCAGGTGGAGCGTGTATTGTTAATAATAATTATACCACCACCCCAGCAGTTGATAACCAAGCAGGTGGGACATGTATTGTTAATAACAATTACACCACCACCCCAGCAGTTAGGGCGTGTATTGTTAACAACAATTACACCATTACCCCAGCAGTTGATAACCAAGCAGGCAGGGCGTGTATTATTATAATAATAATTATTATTATCAACTGCTGGGGTGGTGGTGTAATTGTTATTAACAATACATGCCCCACCTGCTTGGTTATCAACTGCTGGGGTAGTGGTGTAATTATTATTAACAATACATGCCTCATCGGCTTGGTTTTTAACTGACCTCAGCCCGCAGCTATGTTCACGAAGGTAGGTCGGATGCAAGATTATGCGTATGCAATCAATTTTTTTTCTATACTTGACAGAATAGTTTATCCAAAAAATTAACCATTCCTTAGCCCCCCCCAACAGTATCATGATTGATCATTATCGTGCAAAAAATTGATTATAGAAAAAGAATTTTTAGAATTGTTAATTTGGATATCGCTGATAAGTATTGATGCTGATGGGCAGATGAAGAATGATTATTTTTTTTAATAAACTACCTATTCCATCAATTATAGAGAAATAATTGATTGCATACGCATCTTGCGTACGTGCTGACGGCTGCCGAGACAGTCTCATAATCTAATAAAGAACTTAAATATTTTTAGGTATATGAAAATTTAGAAAGTTAAAGTGAACAACTAAGTAAATATTATGGCTTTACATTTATATGCCAATGAAAAAATATATTCTAACCTGTATTGGCTTCACTTTGTTGTCCCTCCTCTGTCTTTAGTCTTTTATTCAACGATGCCATGATACTTAATAGAACTTTTTAACTTTTATTCAGATGAGTATAAGTAAAAAAATTAGCACCCCTTTCCTTGTTTATTGAAACGAAAACTCATCTGCGATCGATCCCAATATCCAAACCCAATTACACGGAAAAATCTGCGAGAGGTTGTGACTTGTGACAAAGACTTGATTCTTTACTGTATAGGTATATGGATGACTTTGATATATATATATATATATAGTTATTGGCCTACATATTGCCTTGATGGTAAGACAGTTTTGTTTTCAATAGCGCCACCTATAAATGAAAGAAAAGAACGAAACGAACTCCATAGAGATAAGAGTAAGTAAGCCAGAGCCAGCTACACCTTCGTATTCGTAACTCCGTCCTCAATTTCTACCTCAATCCTGACACAAAAGGTAGCCGAACATGTGGGTCGAGGAGTGCGATAGTTTTGCGGAGTTATGCCGAGGATATTTGCCTTACTATCTCCTTATCGTATTGCCAATATTCATCATCATTGCTCCGGCTAACCCCGTTGCCGCTTCACACGAGTTTCAGGCTTTCCGTATGAGCCAGTATGACTTGCACGGCGTGCCTCATGGTTAGTAATAATTTATTATAAATATTTTAAAATTTATGTTTTTATGGAATAGTTTGAGTTTTTATAATTCAAAGAATAGCTGGCTTTTCTTTAGTTTTACTGCGTAGGTACATAATTACAGAAATTTTTTTATTACATTTTTTTAAAGTAAATCAATATATTTTAATAGTTTATTTGTTTTTTATTTTATAAACAATTGTTTTTCCTGTTTAATATTAACTTTTAACATTTTTCTCTCAAAAATTCTAGATATAATAGCTACAATGTAACAAATTCTCTTTTTTTTCTCAATTTACAGGTTGTCGTAATGCTCCAATTACTTTGGAAGCAAGGTCTCTCACAGGGTGGGGCACTTCAAGGCACTGTATTGTGGCAAGAGCATTAGATCTTACCTCAGAAACTTTTCAGTCTATTCGGCAAAAAGCTGGGGCATTAATTGTTGTTCTTCCAGAAAAAACTGATAAGCTGACTGAAGATGAAAGAAAGGTACCTATGATTTATTAAATCTCCTTACTTTTTTACAACTAATTTAATCTTTCTATCCTTATTTTAATTCCAGCATATAATGACTCTGGAAGAATCAATGCTATACGGGCCTGAAACTCCAATTCCTGTTTACTTTGTAAAATGGAATCCTGAACTTCAAATAATACTGGAGGATGTGGAACATGGATTTATCACGGATGATAAGGCTGGATCTGCAGCTGAAGCTTTGTTTACTTCTATTTCTGCTAGTGGTTACCAAGTAGTTGTCTCAACTAGTCAAGCAGCTCCAAAAACTGATGTACGAGTTGCAACTCTTCATGGCAAATTAACAGGAACTGGAGTGGAAGATAAATTACCCACAATTGCAATTGTTGCTCATTATGATAGCGCTGGTGTAGCATCGGTAATATAAATAAAGTTTTTAATTTTTAATAAATTTTATAATTTATTATTATTTATTTAAATAATTTATTTTTTATAATTTATTTTAAAGTAATTTAATGTTATTTTAGGAATTATCTTTTGGAGCAGAGAGCAATGCATCTGGATTAGCAATGCTGCTTGAGCTTGCCAGGCTATTTTCAGTGCTTTATTCTATTGGAAGATCGCGACCGCGACACAATTTAGTTTTCATTGCAAGTGGAGCAGGAAAAATCAATTTCTTAGGAAGCAAAAAATGGTTAGAAGATCAATTTGATGGTCTTGAAGGATCAGACATACAGGTTTATATTTTTTTCGTAGTTTCTTTAGCAAAATTTTTAATGTTATTAAAAAAAAAAAATTATATTATTATAATTACAGGGAGCCTCGTACGTCATATGTTTGGACTCTGTGTCATCGGGCGACAATCTCTATGTACACGTCTCCAAGCCACCTAAAGAAAACTCGGCTGGTGGATTGATATTCAAAGAGCTTAAAGCTGTTTCAGATAGTTTGGGTTACGGCAGTGTCGAGGGCAAGCATAAAAAAATCAACCTCGCCGAAGAAAATCTTGCCTGGGAGCACGAACGTTACAGCATTAGACGACTACCCGCTGCTACTCTTTCGACGCTGAAAAGCTTCGATGAACCTCTTAGAAATACAATTCTGGATGAGTTACAAGATGAGCAGATCAATAGACTGTACAGACATACAACTGTTGTTGCCGAAGCACTTGCTCGGCACATGTATAACGTTAGCTATAGTCAGATATTTGCTGAGCCTCTTTTGGTGAGATTTATATAAATTTACTTGACAATTCAGTGTTTGAAACTGAATTTCTCAATATGTGACTCATTCAATTATTTTTAGTATTACAAAATTTATCTATTTCGTTGTTTCAGAGCGTTTCCAAAGACTCGTTAAAAATGTGGATGAACTACTTGGCTTCGCAGCCAAGAGCGGCTTCGTTGCTGGCCGACAAGCAGAATCCCTTAGTCAATACTCTAAAAGAAGCTATGCAAAAGTACCTTGGTGATGTAAAAATTACGTACCACAGTCCAGACAAACGCGATCCTGAATTTGTGTTTTATGATGTTACAAAAGCTACATTAAATGTTTACAGGTACATTTTTAAAAATAAATTGTTTTTATTTTGATAAAGCTTTAAAATGTTAATTTATATTAATGATTGTTATTGCAATTATAGTGTGAAACCTGCAGTATTTGATCTCTTCTTGACTATTGCCATTGCTGTTTACCTGGGAGCAGTGTACTTGATAGTGCACAATTTCTCTCACGTCTACAATTTTGCCACAAGGATATCATGTAAGAAAGTGGCGTAAATTATTTACCAATCGGGAGTGGCTGTCAGGAATTATTGAAAATTAATTTTTTGATTTTCTGAACTTTTAAATTTAAAAAATTTTTTCTTAGCTTAAATTCTAAATGTCAAATGCATCTTCAAGTTTGTGTTTTTGCGTTATTAAAACGAATGTGAATATTTTTTTTTCATAGTGAAAAGATACAATAGACACTGTGATTGAGGTCTTAATGATCTCTATTCTTTTTTTTTCTTTTTTTTTTTTGTATTTAAAATACTTTTTTAAGTCGGTAAAGGTATAAATATGTGAATAGGTAAAAATCTAAGTAAAAATATTAACATAGTCCTTGCAATAGAATAGGTGATTGCCAAATGTATAAAGTCAAAATCTTTATATAATTTACAATGTTAGATGAGTATAGATTTGAACTTAAAGTTATTTAAGTATCTTTAAAAATAAATTTATATCAATAAATATCGGTTTGTGAAAAAAAAAAAGTAATATAATATTTAAGCAATTTTTAAATAAGATGAGAATATAAAACTTAGGCATAAGAATTTTATTATTAAATCGAGTGCTATTATTTATAAAATTACCAAAAAATTGTAAAAATTGCTTTTTACCTGGTTACCATGTAGTTTATAAATTTATATGGTATACAAAGCAATGCTAGTGTAAGGTAAGAAATTTAAGAGTCGGTATTACGGCTAAATTGAAAGTAAAGATATTTAATTATACAAATAATAGAATATCTATAACGGAATCTACCAATTTTTAAATCGATGCAAGGACTATAAAATATAGATAAAGCAATTGAATAATATTTCTTTTATAAGTACAGGTACACTTTTTATAATACCATTTATACAATTTATTAATACATTAAATATTGAAATACACGAGTATATAAAAACAAAAAAGTCGAGTAAAATGTGCCTGTAAGAAAGAAATGAAGATCTAGATACTCTTTAGCGTTCGCCTATAAAAAAAAAAGCAGCAAGGACTAGGCAGCTTATTATTTTGATAATAATATGAAGTAATAAAAATCTCGTCTCGATAAACGTCTGATATCAATAAAGTGACATAAAATGCTTGATTTGTAATAATAGCCGACGAGACTAAAAAAAACTTTAAAAAGCAATATTGTAATCGAGATAAAAATAATAACAGCTATTTGTAATCCAGCACGCTTATTTTTACACTTTTTGCGGCTGATCACGATTTAATAAACAGGATTTTTTAAGAATCTTTCAACTTTTTAGTCAAGTCTCGAGTTGTAATATATGCACGTAGAGTCACTTTTTTTCTACAATTAATAATCTGTCCGTCGGCTCCAAGAGACTGATCATATTACGTGACTGCGATCGAAATATTTTTTCGAGCCTATAATTTTGGCTCGTGAGCTTTTAAAGACATAGTAGTCGTTGAGAGGATAATCGAGCGATCAAACATTTATGTATTATAAGACTTTAATAAATGCGATTGTAAACTAATTGCCATAGTCTTTTTTATTAATAATTTCAATTCATAAAAAATATTCATTTTATTAATAAAAAGTAAAGAAAAATACTATAATTTTAAAATTTTTCTAACAATATGCAACGTATAGTATAAATTTAAAAATAAAAATAAACATTTACGGGAAAAAAATTACTATACTAGTGGGACGCTTTGACAACCAAAATGTACAAAATATTTCCATGTGAAAACTGCATATAGCGTTATTAGCTCCAAAAATAAGCGTCTTTACTGATCGTCGTTTTTATTAGTACTGTTTATAATCAGACGCCAGCTACACCATGATTTCTTATGAAGTAAGAAAAATAATTAATTTCGTGTTTTCTTTTAATTTTTAATGAGTTTAAATCATTACAATAAAAATTTCACTGTTCATAAACAAATCGTTTATTTTATACAATCCACAGAAAGCTATCAAACTAAAAATAGATATTTACGTAGCTGTGATGGATAGAAATTACAAGTTCTTAAACAAATCGTTAAAAGAAGCAAAATTGATATTCGATGTGAGTAAAGATGATTTATGCGGATTGGGATTAGATTTGGCTGCTTCTAAAGGTGACATTACAGCTACAACAATTTTCCTCGATTATGGTGTTTCACTTGATTATCAATCTATAAAATGGTCAACTGTTCACCATCAAGCTCCAAAGGATTATGAAATATTACTTAATATAGGATGTGTACGATCCTTATTCTTAAACAAATTAAATTGGCATTCAAGTATATTTTCACAAGCAGTAGAAAGTAAAAATCATGATTTAATCAAGTTATTAATGGATCAAGGATGCAGTCCTGATACTAAACTCAATATCAATGATCTTCAGTCAAATTATACTTACAATTGTTGGCATCGTGTTGTTGAATGTAATGATCTGCCTGTTAGTATATAATTATATTTTCTTAAATTATATTATACAGTCAAAATACAATCCTATCTTTAAAAAAATATATTTTTTTTTAATTTTTCAGACATTTAAATTCCTAATTGAATATACAGGAAAGGGTGATAAGCCCGTATATTACTTAATAAATAAATAAATAAATAAATAAATACAGGACGAGAAATTGGTGACAATCATTGGAGTCAATCAATGCTATTAACTGCATGTCAAACTGGTTCAAATGACATAGCTTTTTATTTGATAGACAAGGGTGTACCAATTGATACTCAACTCAACGGTGTAACAGGTGCATTTAAAGCATTAGTTGGACGTAACATTGATACTTTTATGCAATTAGTTAAACGAGGAGCAAATCTTCAGCTGATAAATTTATACAATTTAAGTATGTTACACATTGCCGTTTATCAACATGATTTGGCACCTTTACGTCTTTTACTTGATAATGGTTTTGATGTAAATTCACGTGATGCTTGTAATCGCACACCTTTACATTATGCGATTAATCTGATCTGTAATGACTATAATAGCAGTACTTATGAAATAATTAATTTTTTAATTGAATATGGTACTGATGTAAATGCTGTCGATTGTCTTGGTCAAGCACCAATCGATATAGCAATGAAAGCTAAAAATTTTTTAGTTATTAGTAGTCTAGTAATGTCGGAGAACATCGATTTCGTTAAAAGAGAGAAGAATGGACTTACTTTATTACATGAACTTATTATGAAAAACGGTTTTTATCCAGGATTATGTCTTCATAGAACTATTTTATATCGTTCGGAAATTGATATTAATGCAAGAAATAGTAATAATATGACGTTTTTGGAATACGCGATTAATTACAAGTCATTTGAATTTTTTCGCGTGCTTATTGAACTTGGTGCTGATACACAAGTACTTCGTTACTTGAATTCGACGAACATAATAAGAAGTAATGTACCTATGTTAGAAATTTTAAAAGAGATAGCGATTAAAAAAAGTGTTGCCGATTTTTCCAATGATGCGAATATCGATTTTGCATTAGGTGATTATATTAAAATATTGCCAGTAATTCAAATCAATAAATTGAAAAAACAATTTAAAAAAATAATTAATAATATGAAGATGACTTTACTTACCGATAGATTAACTTACTTTGATTTTTTACATGCTAAAAAACGTACCTGCATCGCAGTTGCCAAGAAATCTGAAATGCGAGATATATTTTTTAATGAGATACAAAAGTTTCCTGGTTATTCTCATATGCTTGCCAAAAATTATATTAATGGTTTGAAACCGTTAAATGAAGATGAACGTGAAGCTTTAATGTATGTGGAAGATAATCTTTATGTCCTGTCAAATGGTTATTTGCCGAGTACTGCGACTTATTTAATTAAAAATTACATTGATTTTGAAGATATGGTAGTGTTGCAGGGAATGAAGTTGCTAGATAATAAGATATAAGATAATAACTTTTCGTAAATTGATCACAACGTTCATGTAATGATTAATATGATTTTAATAAAATAATTTTTAAACTAATTGCTTTATTTATTATTTTTTTTTTTCTGTAGTAATAATGAAATTTTTCAATAAATTATCTGAAAAAAATAATTAAATAAGAATAAAATAATATTCTTAAAATAGACGCATCTAATATTATTTAAATTTTATTTAAGAAAAAAATCAATGAAAAAAAAAAAACAATCCAACAAATTTCAAAGCTCATTGATTTATCGATTATACCACTGCAACGTATACGATATCCGTGTCTCAGCTTTCACCGTTAAACACAAAACACATACACCTAACACACATCAATGTAAATCGTATGTATCAGCCAATACACATATACACCTAAGTATATGTAGCTATATAGACAGGTCGAACCGGTTTTATAAATCGGCATCTCATATACAATCATCGCTTCCTATACATATCATCAGTCGAAGTAAACAGGTGCACAGCAGTACAGTGTATCTATACATTCTCTAGAATAACAAATCGCATTTTTTATATATAAAATAAGCAACATGTACTCTCGATTAATAATACTTCCAATAAGTAGACGAACATCAAGTTCATTAGCAACTGTATTACAACCAGAATTGGAATCGATCAAAGATGCTGGAACTTGGAAAACCGAACGCGTTATCGCTTCGGCTCAGAGTACGGCTATATCCTTGAGCGACGGTCGCAAGGTTCTCAATTTTTGTGCTAATAATTATCTTGGTCTTGCGGTAAGTTTATAAAAAAAAAAAAATAAAATTTAAAGTAAAGTAACATACCTATATACGATGATTTAAAATTATTTAAAATTACTTCAGGATAACAAACAAGTAATAAAAGCAGCAAAACAAGCTCTCGATACTCACGGTGCTGGATTAAGTTCCGTACGTTTTATCTGTGGTACTCAAAATATTCATAGAGAACTTGAATCTCGATTGGCTAAGTATCACAGTCGCGAAGACGCGATACTTTACGCTTCCTGTTTTGACGCTAACGCTGGATTGTTTGAATGTTTGCTTGGTAGCGAAGATGCGGTGATTAGCGATGAGCTTAATCATGCATCGATTATCGATGGTATAAGATTGTGTAAAGCTAAAAAATTTAGGTATTTGGTTAATTGATTAATTAATGTGATATATGGTGAAATTATTAAAAAAAAAACTATAAAAGTGTGTTTATATGATTTTTTTTTTGTAGGTATAAACACAGAGATGTATCAGATTTGGAAGAAAAATTAAAAGAAAGTTCAGGTTCAAGATTACGTCTTGTAGCTACAGACGGTGTATTTTCAATGGATGGTACAGTAACACCTTTACCTGATATTATAAGACTGGCTAAGAAATATAAAGCTTTGACCTTCGTTGACGATTGTCATGCAACTGGATTTTTTGGAAGGACTGGCAGGTATAAATATATATCGTATATTATAATATACCGAGTTACGTAAATTGATTTGTTACATATAATACTTACGTTTACGTTAATTTGTTTCAGAGGTACAGAAGAATATTTTGGACTTAATGGCTGCGTGGATATAATAAACTCGACTTTGGGTAAGGCCTTGGGTGGTGCGGCTGGTGGATATACTGTGGGACCTAAACCTCTGATTGATTTATTGAGACAGAGAAGTCGACCTTATCTTTTTTCGAATTCTCTACCACCACCGGTTGTGGCTACGGGAATACAGGTAAAATTTTCGGTTTTGTTGTATTTATAAATAATTTTTTGTTTTTATTTTTAGAATTAAAAAAAAAGTTGTTAATGTTGAAATTATACCGGTTTCTTGATGTTGCAGGTGATCGATTTGATAAGTGAAAGTAGTAGTTTTTTGAAAAATTTGCAAAATAATACGCTGCATTTTAGAAGAAGAATGACAAGTGCTGGTTTTAAAATAAATGGTGATGATCATCCGATTAGTCCTGTGATGCTTGGAGATGCAAAATTAGCTAGTATTTTTGCTGATAAAATGCTTGGTATGTTGATCTATAACAAAAAAAATGTTTTTTAAAAAAAAATGTTAATTAAAATTAAATTTTTTTTTCAGAGAAAGGAATTTACGTGATAGGTTTTAGTTATCCTGTTGTACCTAAAGGAAAGGCAAGAATAAGAGTACAGATTAGCGCTGCTCATACGATAGAAGAAATCGATAGAGCCGTTGATGCCTTTGTGGAAATTGGCAAGGATTTGGGAGTAATCGATTAATAAAAATCTTTTTTTTTTATATATGCAATTTTACTGCATATAAATTTGTTAAAAATAATCTTTTTTATTATTATAAAATTGTTTTATAATAAAAAAAATTAAAAAAAGAAATTATAATCTGTTCTATAAACATTTTAATCGTTAAATTTTCAAATAATTCTCCCCCTCTTGAAAAATATCTTCCAAAACCTCGAAGTAAAATCACAAAGAACAAAGAACAAACCTATATATAATATATAGCCCAGCTATTTTCATCAGATCTTGCTCCCTTTTCCATTTTCTCAACAAAACTATATAGATATTGTGCCAGGAGTTTTCCAAAACACACAATACACACTTTTGTGCTCACCTTTCTCTCCCCTGCAATATGCACCTGCCATTCCCGCCACTCATACTACCATCCTCATCTACCAATCAGATCTTTCAAACCCAAAGAGAAAGAAGAAAAATCAACCAATAACAAAACTTGGCTTAAATTCGCGCGCCGGCCGGTACAACAACGCCACCGCTGCTTTCTTCTATATTATACGTGTGTTGATGCGGCGCCTTATTGCGTTCGTTACACTCATTTTATTGACTCTGAAAGACGAAGTTTTTGTACGCAGAGAAGAGGCTTTTTTAGGAATTAACAAGGATTAATAAAGCAGGGATATGGCGGATCAAGATCTGCCCTATCGAGTTGAATACTCAAAAAGTGGTCGTGCTGGTTGCAAGGTCTGCAATACTCCAATTCCCAAGGATGTACTGCGTATAGCTACTGTTGTCCAGGTAAAAGCCATTTTTTTCCTTTGTCCTCTTTGTTTTTTGAGATCGTTGTAAATATATGCTTGCTGGATTTTGGGATTTTAATTTTTTTTTATGGATGTGATTGACAGTTAATATTTGAGTTGTCACGAGTTACTTCCTTGACTTAACCTATATTTATTATTGTTATGATGTCCGGGAAGTCGTGATACGGTTGTTGCGTCGTTTACGATGTGCGTTGTGGTGTGGGTGTATGTATATGTGGGCATTACCCACCCACGTGCGCGTCATCGGCAACGAACGCGTTGAAGCTTGTTTCAAGAGCTGCTTATCTTTTTAATTGACAACATGTTTTGACGTTGTGACGTTGGGTTGGGATTTTTTCAAAAAATTTTTAAAAACTTTGTCATCTCTGTGTATTTAATGATGTGGTACATGTGTGTGGCAAGGTATGTACTATGTAAATACACATGGAATAATGCTATTTTAATAGTCTGTCTGATAATAAATTTAAAATTAAATGTTTGTTATCAACATTGTATTGTCTTATAAATTATAATTATTATAAAAATTTTTTTTATTGCATTGTCTTACTTGTTATTATGTATATTCTATTAAATATCTCATATTGTTTTTTTTTTTTGTATATTTATGTATTATTTATTAATTTCTTTATTATTTGATTTAGAGTCCCTTTCATGATGGAAAAATGGAAAGGTGGCATCATGCCGCATGCTTTTTTAAAAAGCAGAGACCTAAAACAGAGGGTGATATTGCTCATTTTGATAGCATTCGCTGGGAAGATCAAGAATTTATTAGAAAACAAATTGGTAATTAAAGTATACTTATAATTTCTAATTATTTTTTCTATAATTATAAGAACACATCTTGTTTAGTAAAATAAAATAAAATGTCTAATAATTCTATGAAATTTGTAAATATTACATTAATTATTTTTACAGCTGCAAATTCAGCTAATGGAGCAGCGGCTGAAGAACCTGCAGGTAAAGGTGCTAAAGGTCGCAAACGTGCTAAATCAACGGGTGGAGCCGCCAATGCTGCTTATAAGGATTACAAAGTCGAGTACGCAAAATCCAGCAGGTCTACCTGTCGAGGATGTCAAGAGACAATCATTAAGCAAGAAGTTCGCGTCTCCAAAAAAGATTACGAGAGCGACGACGCACGGAAGTACGGTGGTCTAGATCGCTGGCATCATCTCGAATGCTTCGCCAAGCTGAGAGATGAGTTCGGCTTTTTTGATGACGGTAAAAACATTCCGGGTGCTGATGCTCTTTCAGCCGAAGATAAGGCCGCGCTTTCTAAGGCATTGCCCAAAATGAAGGAGGCAGATATACCTCCTGCAGCTAAAAAAATGAAGGATGAGCCAAAGGATGACGCGGAAGAAAAAGAGTTGAAAAAGCAGAACAAAGCTTTTTTCAAGATGCGAGACGATCTGTCTGATTTGAGCAAGAAAATTCACGTTGAACTGCTTGAAGCCAATAGTCAAGTTGTTCCAACTGGTAATAGTGAGGTATGTTTTGATTAATTTTCAAACACTATTTTTTTTACTTTTATAAAATGCTTAAAATTATTTTTGCAGGTTTTAGATGCTCTTGCAGATGCAATGTTATTTGGTGCCTTAGAACTGTGTCCCAAGTGTGGTGGGAATTTTGAATATAAGTCTGGTCTTGGTTATAAATGTACTGGAAATGTCAGTGAGTGGGCCAAGTGTGAAAATGTTACCCAAGATCCTAAAAGAAAGAAGTTTGTAGTGCCAGAAGATCTTAAAGATGAATGTGATTTCTTGTAAATATTTTTGTTTTAAAAATTGATGAAGAAAATTTATTCTTATACATTTTTATTATTTTGACTTTTTTTTTAAAGGCGAAAGTACAAAAGTAAGGTAAAACGTCGGCTTATTAAGATAACTGCTCCTTCAACATCCTCAGCTGTGAAAAAAGAAGATGAAGTTGATGGTCCAAAAATTGAAGCTAAACCTCGTCCCTTAAAGCATCTTGATTTTGTCATTTCTAGCAAAACTCATAAGAGTAAAGAAGAATTAAAACGAGAAATTTTATTATTGGGTGGACAAGTTAGATCAAAAGTGTACAGAGACACTGCAGCTGTTATTTCTACTCCAGAGCAAGTTGAAAAGATGAGTTCAGTAATCCATGAAGCAAACATTCATGATGTTCACGTCGTATCGGAAGATTTTGTAGAAGAAGCTAAGGAGTTCACTGATGCTCCATTTATGCTCATCAAGAAAAAATCTATTGCATCATGGGGTGGTGATCCTCAAACTCGAGTTTCTAAATCTGTAGCTGCGGTAAATACTACTATATTAAAATTAAATGATTTTTATTTAAAATTGAAGTTTTTGATAATTTCTATTTTTTTTTTTCAGAAATCTGCTTCAAAAGGTAAAAGTAAATATGAAAAATCAAGTGGCACAGTAAAATTACAAATCAAGGGTGGAGGAGCTGTAGACCCAGATAGTGGACTCTCAGACACTGCTCATGTATACCAGCGTGGAAAAGATAAGTACACAACCACCTTAGGAATCACTGACATTCAGACAAAGAAAAACAGCTATTATAAGCTCCAAATACTTAAAGACGATAAAAGAGAAAAGTATTGGCTTTTCCGTAGCTGGGGTCGCATTGGTAAGAACTTTTTTAGCATTTCGGAATTATTGCTTTTAAAAGTTTATTGAATTTTTCTGGGTTTATTTGTTAATAGGTACTACGATTGGTAATAACAAACTGGAGGATATGGCACTTGAAAATTGTATTCAGAAATTTGAAGAGCTTTACGAAGAAAAAAGTGGTAATCCATGGTGTAACCGCGACCGCTTCGTTAAAATGCCTGGGCGTATGTATCCTGTTGACATTGATCATGGCGAGGAAGAAGATACTTCAAAGCTTCTTGAATCAAATATTGAAAGTAAACTCAAGAAGCCAGTTCAAGATTTAATAAAACTTATTTTTGATGTTAATACGATGAAAAAGGCTATGCTTGAGTTTGAAATTGACATGGATAAGATGCCACTGGGAAAAATTTCGAAAAAACAAATTCAGAAAGCTTATTCAGTGCTTACGGAATTGTCAAATCTTATTAAGAATGGTGATACAGATAGAACTAAGTATATAGAGGCTACAAACAAATTTTATACTCTTATACCTCATAGTTTTGGTATTGATGTGCCTTCGTAAGTACTCTATTAATAATTTATAAATATTTTTTAATTTTATTTATTTTCTTAATTTTCACTGTTGAAACATTTGTTTTACAGTATTATTGAAACGGAAAAGGAAGTCCAAACTAAGAGTGAAATGCTTGAGTCCTTGTTGGAAATGGAGATTGCATACAATCTTCTGCATGCTAAGACTGATGCAAGCTTAAACCCGCTAGACGGTCATTACGATCAGCTGAAGACTACTATCGATGTGTTGGACAGAGAAAGCGAGGAATTCAAGCTTGTCGAGAAATACGTAAAGAACACCCATGCCGAAACGCACAGACAATACGATCTTATTATCGAAGATGTGTTTGTTGCCAAGAGACAAGGCGAAGAGAGTCGATTCAAGCCTTTCAAGAAGCTGCACAACAGAAAATTGCTCTGGCACGGTTCCAGAACCACAAATTTTGCTGGTATTTTGTCTCAGGGTCTCAGAATTGCTCCGCCCGAAGCACCGGTTACCGGTTACATGTTTGGAAAAGGTTTGTTAATTTTTTAAATATGCTTGCGTTATAAAATTTATACATTGAATATTTTCTTATATTTTTTGTTTTTCTTTTTCAAAGGTATTTACTTTGCGGATATGGTTTCAAAGTCTGCCAACTATTGTTGTACAAACTCGCAAAATTCTACCGGTCTTTTGCTGCTTTGCGATGTCGCTTTGGGTAATACGTACGAGCGCTACAACGCTGATTATATTGAAAAGTTACCTCACGGTAAACACTCGACCTGGGGTCGTGGTCAAACATGGCCAGATCCCGAGAAAAGTGTCAAACTTCCCAGCGGCGTTGAAGTTCCATGTGGTCCTGCGATTCGCGCAAACCTCAAAGAACAGTCATCGCTACTTTACAACGAATTTATCGTTTACGATGTGGCCCAAGTTAAAGTCGAGTATCTCGTTAAGCTTAACTTCAAATACAAGTATTAAAAGCTGCTGCTTGCTGGTTTTGTTTTTTCTTTATTTTTATTATACTTTTAATACACTGTGGATCAGTCTTTAATAATTGCAAAGGGCAATAAATAAGTTACTATAAAGTCTAATTAAAAGCATTTTCGTGGTATTATTGTAAAAGAATTGAATTTAATATTTTGCTTAAAATCTACAAGGCAATAGATTTTTTGAAGTAATTTGAATAAATTCTAATATACTTTTTTATCATAAACATTAATCATAATACATAAAGTAATGTATAATTTTCACACAATAATACTGCATATTTTGTTAAGAAATTAAGTACATTAGATATAAGGTTTTGCATTAAATTAAAATTTTAAATCCATGACATAACGTTTCCAAAATATTTAAAAACTTCAAGTATTTTTTTTGTCTTTGTAATTTATTTAAAAAAAATGCATTTTGAGATAATTGTATTAATATGAACGTATATCAATTTGTTGCCAGTGTTAATGAAAAATCGTCAATATTGAATCGTCTTTAATATTTTTACCTTTTGTACTACCCGTGAGCTGTGAAGAATTTATTTATTCCTTACTCAATAAAGTTTATTTTCCATGAAGTATTGACTTATGCAAGTTTACAAAGCTCCTTTAAACATTACCTGATCCAATATAACTTCGAAAATTTAAAGTTAAGCTAATTAAAGTTAAAAAAAAGTCTAGTAATCAAATGTAATTACCTCGGTCGTTCTGCGGTCCACGCGCGATTTCTCAATCAATTGAAAGTGTATTGAAATATGTTGTTAAATTAAAAATTAAGATAAATTTTTACATAATTATATCTTAATTGTCGCTTCATTCACACTATACAAATACAATAAATAAGAAAAAGAAATTTAAATACCAAAATAATGTCTTATTGTATTTTTTTATTCGGCTGACAACGTATTATGCTTTTATCGGGTCCAATAGATCATTAATTTACTCTATTATTATTCCAGCTATTAAATTTTCAAAATTTTAAAAATTAATTATTTAATCAAATGAATAACGAATTTATAAATAATAAAATTGACCTCGAAATGACATGCCGCGTGTCTGGTGCGATTGCGAGCTTGAACGACTACTACTGGAATACCAAAAGCACGAATTACTCTGGAATCCAAATCATCCTTGTTTCCACAACTGTATATTAAGACTTGAAGCTTTCAAAACCATTGTTCAAAATTTAAACACTGAAACTAATCAACAACAACAGCAGCAGCAAATTACAATCAGAGACTGCCTGGCCGTTCTACGTGTCATCGCATTAAAGTTGAGCTTCAATTGTCCAATTCGTTTGTCTATCTCTCTCTTTTACGAAAGAGAGGGAGAAGACGAGCTTTAGGTTATCCTTATATTCCGCGTACATAATAATTTTTTTCTTTTTTTTTCTTTTTTTCTTTTCGTTAAATTCATTCGTATATTAAAACAATCTTTCATCCGGTTACCAATCTCGATTTATTGACATAGAGCTTGCAAGCTCATTTGACCGCGCCAACGTATATAAACATAAACTCACACATACATAAAAAATTCAAATTTTTAAATTAAAATTTGTGTACAATTAAATCATTAATCTTTCATCCTCGCTTAATCTCGTAAAATTCCAAAAGCTTTACAAAGCAAGAAAAGAAATCAAACAGCGCGGATTCACGTCCGAGATGGCAATACATTCTGGAGGATATGCGGGAGAAGTTGGCGCGCGACGATGATGATGGTGATAAGGAGGTGCAAAAACGTACAATCGTTAAACGTAATAGCAGATCAAAAAGTCGTTGTGGTAACGGTACTTTACTTCAATCCACCGTAGCTTCAAGAGCTCGTGCTAAAAGTAGCTGTGTTGTTACGAACGATCGTCAAACGACTGTAAGATTTACGAATAAAAGCTCTATCTCTTGTATACTCTACGATTATAAATGTTTTTTTTTTATCACGTGTATGGATGTTTGTTAGGATAAGGAAGTAAATAAGACACGTAAGAGGAAGATTGGTGTTAGTAACGCTCGTAGGATCAAGCTGGAGCAGAAAGGCTGCTGTAGCTGTTGTTGCGATGCCGGGAAGGCGAAGTCGAGGTCTGGTTGTCCTAAAACAGGTAGGTGGATGCTTTGAAAGAAATTTGAAAATAATAAGAAATTGAGCTTGCGAAAGCTCTTGGAATTTTTTGTAAATTAATTTTTTAATTTTTTAGAATACACAAGACCACAGACTGCGTGGATAAAACAACGTGACGATTATTTGGAGAATATTACCTGGACTTCAGGTAATTGTGCTAAAACTATTGAGTGTCCTGCATACGCTGCTTATCTCGAACGTCGAGATCGCGCGAAGAATACCTGTAAACCCGTTCAGCAAGAATCATGTAGGATATTACTTTTATTGTTTTTATCGTTATTCGATAAATTGTTCAAGTTTTGATATTTTAATTAACAGCGTGTCCCTGTCCTGTTCAAGATGACCCTTGTGCTCAAAAAACTTGGCCAGGAAGAAGACGAGATCCTGAAATTCAGCCAACTATTCCAGGTTGATATTGAATTATCATAATAAACAAGCTTCATTATTTTCAAATTCATTCATTTATAAGTCCAATAATTCAAAATATTTTAAAATCAATTTCCACAGATTCAAAAACTTGCCGATCGCGGCCCACAAGCTGCAGTCCAACACGTCGTAAATCACCAGACAAGTGCACGGATGTCAAACCTGCAAGCACAAAATCTTGCACCAAACCTTGTCCTCGACCAAATGATTGTTGCAGTTGTCCAAGACCATCAACTGAGCCAACACAAAGACGTCAATCAAATCCACTACTAGAAGTATGTAGAAAAGAAACCTGTCCAAATTTTCAACGTCCAATTATCAGTAAATCTTCTGGTAAGTAAAATATTCTCAAATACAGCATAAAAAATAAAATAAAATAAATAATTAAATTATAAATTTTAGCAAACAGTGGTGAACCAAATCAACAACCTAAAATCGGTGCAAGATTTGAAAACGGTGTACTAGAAGCCTACTCACAATTCAAAGTTGTATTTCCATCAGGTCAAGAAGCCAGCACATCAACAACAACATCACCTTGTATAACAAAGCCATCATCAGGAGTACAAAAAACCAATAGACGTTTACAAACAGATTGTAAGTCTACAAGAGATTGTGCTGTGCTTGCAAGTACTCGATGTCCTGGTAAAAGAAATGCCAGAGTTGGTACCGAAGAGGATTTTGTTGAGTGTTGTACGGATGAACAAAATGAATCTGAACCAGGTCATCATGACTATGTTTTGTTAACACCTGGTGGAAAGTATGTGCCATTAGTGAGAGCAAATAATGATCAGGCTGGGGATAAGGTTGTTTTTACAGAGTGTTGTACAGATAATACCAGGGGATTATCTCAACGTAATCCTGATAATTGTGATTATGGTTGGTTGTTTGTTACTTTGGGCTAAAAATTAAGTGAAGTTTTTTCAGTTAAATTTGAATTTTGTATGCTGGTTTAGGAGTATCTCGAGGATGTGATAAGCAGAGTACACAGGAAGATGATAAGTCGACGACAAAGCTCCTACTGCTGCGTTGTCTTGAGCACATGTTGAATCTTGAGGAACAGGAAGAGAAAGGTCAGTTAGTAATTATATCTTTTTTTAATAATTACATTCAGAAAAAGAAAAATATTATTTTGAGACAGGCAAATGTGGAGAAACACGAGATGTAGAATCAAAACCAGAAAAAATAAATTGCTGTCCAAATTGTACAACCAGCAGACAAAAGCAATCTTGTCCTAAACCTACAGTAGCAACAAGTCCACGTGAAAAATTAGCACGAGACGTGCTCAAAGTATTAAAGTGCGCATTGGAATGCAAGAATGATGATGATACGGAGCAAGGTTGGCAATGACGTTAATGAATTTAAAAAAATGTGCTTTATAATCAGGGCAAAAAATCGTTTGGCAATCCCAAGCTTTCAGATTAATTATGATTATGTAGATTGCTGTGCTTGTGAGACGAGGATAAAAGGTAACGAGGAATCGGTAAAGTGTAAGATTAACGATGATTCAAGGAGATCGATTATTACTGTGACGACACAGACTAGTGCTAGAGATGATAAAACTGCATCTGCTCGAGGATTCCGTGATTGGTTAGTATCCATTGATATAGTATAATTGAAAATTTTAATTCTTTTTTATTAATGATTATTGTAGTTTGCAAGATGATACACATATCGATTCGGTACAAGAGATATCAGCAATCAGAGAATGCAACGATATTAGGACAAGTTTAAATTGTTCAAATTTATGTCCTAGTCCGAAATCGAAGCAAGCAAATAACGATGATAATTTGGTAATTCGTAAATCGTCAAGACGTCGTATTACGGAAACTGTTGACGATTGTACCGGTAATCAGTACTTAGTTAAATCATTTTATGAAACTACGGTCGATCGTTCAATGGATAAAAAATCTAGTCTTCAAGATGCTTGTACTCAAGAACAAATTCCAAGTTTGACAAAGGAAACGCAGTGCAGCGAAAGGAAAAGTAAGATTATTAAGATAAACACTTTTATTATTAAATAAACTAACAATGAATTTAATTTACCGATTTTTATTTAAGGGTCGGAACAATCGTCAGTAGGTACTCAGAAACGCGACACAGTACTCGAGTATCTCGTACGTCACGTATCACGTTCAGGTCCAACGACCGAATGTCCTCGTCGTCATCCACCTTCAGTTTTAGCCACAGCAATACCAAATCAATGTTCACCGAGAAGAACTAATAAGAGTCGAGTTTGTCCAGCAAATGAATCTCATAATTTAACGGATGATCCTCGGGTTAATTATTTACACAGTAATCAGGTTCACCGATCTTATGCGTCTGATCCAGCTGAACGTGGTAGACTTAAACAGTATCATCGACGGCGAGTTTGTGCTCTCAAGAAGGTGTGTTTAATGGATTTGTAATGATTATAGATTTAATGAAGATTTTAAAAATGATTATTATTGTTTTGTTTGAATTTACAGGTGTACGATAATGGGTGTAATTGATGGAAAGAAAGAAAGTTTGATTTTGAAAATATTTGTGCAAGTCTGGAAAATAATGAAAATCGTGGATGTTAATTGTATTCAAGTGCACTTATAATACATCGGTTTTTTTGTAAATAGGAAGTAACACGTTGTTGCTTGATTTTTTTCTTCTATTTTTTTTATAGAATATATGTATATTTTAGTTTATTTTTTCCTGGTGTGTGTGTCTGTTAAAAGAATAAAAAAAATCTCGTTTTTGATAAATGTTCGCATAAATATTTTTTTTGTCAATAGAATTCATTTATAGGTAATTATAACGATCGAAACAGACGAAAATCACACAAATGTGTACCCAACTTCAAGAACGGAAATATCAATAAATTACCTGTTACCTAACCAAAAGTTCTAGTAAAGTAAAAAAGGAGAAAAAATTAAAATAATAATGACGAGAAGTAAAAAAGGATTAAATACCAATATCTGGACAGACATAAATATCCAGCGTTACTTAGCTTTATATCTCAAACGGCCGGTTCTTTGGGACGAAATGCGCTGCGACTTTAACAAACCATCAAGCAAGGCAACAGCTTACGAAAGTATTGCTAAGGGATTAGATCTTTACGGTGTCGATGCGAGGGAGTGTAAGAAACTTTTTGGAAAGCTGAAAACTTTGTACGAGCATCGACATCAAAGACCCGATGATGTGAAACCCGAGTGGTATCATTTGATGTCTGAGATTCTCAAGGGTATTTCCTGCACACAAGGTGATTACAATTGAATATATTTTAAAAGATTTTATTTCTTTTATCTAAAACATAATTATTTTGCATATAATCAAATGCTAAATTGATTACAGGTCGAGAAAGATGTTTATGCAAAGGTCACAGAAACTGCAGTCTCCATTGTGCAAGACGACCTGATTCAGCTTGTAGCTTTTACCGGGACTATCGTAAATGTGAGAAATGCTGTGGTAAACTCAATATGTCCAGTTGTCCTGGTGCACCAACTTCAAGGGAAAGTATTGGACTTCGAGTTAAACGTGAAATGTGCGAATATTGTTGTGGAGTACAAGGTATAGGTCCACCATGTGCCGATTTTTACGCTTCGAGCAGTGAGATTAGCTGTGACGGTGACAAGTGTGATAAGCAGGAGATTGAAAGTAAAAACGAGTGTGAGATTGTTGAAATAAGTCCGTCAAGAGTACTTGAGTATCTTCGAGTAGCTGTGATAAAGCTGGATAAGGAGCCAATGGATAAAGAGTCTAGTTGTGGTTCCAGCTGTGATTGCCAGGATGGAAATTCGGTTAAATGGATTGGAGATTTATGTGGCAAAGGTAATTTAAATTTTTTTACTTAACAAACGAACACTTCAATAAAGCAATGATTTTTTTTCTTTTCAGATTTTTTAACACCAATAGTAGAAGATTGTTCGGATGAACCTTGTATTCCCGAGTCATGTCCCTGTAATGATGACGACGATAAAGATGATGACGATGATATAAAATATGACGCGCGAGCTGGACCTTTTATGGATTCGGCTCGTAGACGTGGTAAGCCGATCAGTCTACTGCCTTATGCTGAGTACGCGGGGCAAGTTATTAAACCCCGATGTGCTGCTAGAGCGACAAATCAATTGGCCAGAGATTATCCGCTACAGCTTGACGTTTAGATGGAGAAAGTGAGATTGGAAGAGGATGAAAATTAAATAAATAAAAATCTGGTATTTGCATTTTTGGTATTTAGCTATTTTTTTTTTTTTTTTTATTTGACAATTTAGTTTTTCTTTTTTCTTTTACAATATCGTTTCAATTTCCATGTAAAATATATACTAAATACATTACGATTTTTTATATCTTGCGCTAAAATATATATTTTTTTGAAAATATTTGTTTGCAGCAAGCTGACAAAGTTAAGTTTGATTGAACTTTACAGTAGCATCTTTAAAATTTTGTTTACAATTTTCTTTACAAATTATTAACTTGTTTATTAAAAGTATGTCGTTATATAATGAGAAACTTATTTCAATAAGTACTTTGGAAGTTTATATATTATTTAACTTTAAAAAATTGTTTTTTTGATTGGGTCGATCAGCAATTCAAATAAACAAGTTAATAAATTATTTATGCTTGCAAGCAAATTTCTACATAAATACATATGAATAAAGTTTTTGCTTTATGTTTTTTTATTTCATTATCACTCACATTTTTAGGGATTTTTATTTATATCATATAGTAATAAATAATTAAAATACAGCGGAAGTTTGTGTTTCAATAAATATAGCAGCATTTTCAACAATAAAACGGACGTTACACATGTTGTATATGACTTAAAATTACAAGTATAGATATCATAATCTTAAAAATTTTTCAGCTTTTTTTTAAAATCGTATAAATCTTATTATTGCAGCAAATAAATTATAATTTTTAAAATACTCAATATCGTATAAACCACTTTCTATTTATAAGATAAAATTGATGAATGTGTTAAAAATGACGTGCACCTTAAACGCATGTGCGTGTTGCTTTTTAAAAATGTTTTCCTGAACAGTTTAATTTTGCATAGCAATCAATTATAAAACTTTTATTAAAAAAGTGCTTTCCAAATTTAATCACTGCAATAGCGTGTAAAAGAGTATATAAAATCTTTTTTTTCAACTTAATTGCTTTTTTTATTTTTTTTTTTAAATGTTTGATTTAAAATGGATACGTATATAAACTATGAATATTGTATCTATACAATAACACTAACTAAAAAAATCGGCTCTTAAATACTGAGAAAAACATGGTGATCAACACTGGGAGACATTTTTCTACATTTTTTTTTTCATTGTAAAAAATGATATTTTTAGTAGAAAAGCTAATAAACTGCAAGTTAAGCTTAAGTTCACTAATTCAAAAAAAAAAACTATTTAAAAAAATTGTCATTAAAACAGTACTAATTACAAGTAATTATAATAAAATTTTGCGTTTTCGTAATTTAACTTGTCTTTTGTTAATAAAAATTATATTAAAATACTAATAGTTAATAAACGTTAAATAATAAAATTGTTTACTGGCAAGAGATGTTACATGGCTATATGCGCATATCATTTTTTACATATAAAAACAAAATTTCAATAGCAACAATTAAAATACTTATTCATACATTTAAAATAGATATGCATTTTTCTAGCCTTTATAATACTGTGATCTTGTTTTTAGTATCCAGTAAATCACAATAAAAAAAAAAAGAAAAATATTGCACTTTACATCTTAACATTCCTTTTTCTCTTTGTCCATAGGAATCAAAATCGTCGACTAGTTAAAAATTACAAAACCGCTTACATGATATCGCAGTTACACTTTGGGTGGGTAATACATACGTCAAATGTGCCATTCTCATTATCATCTTGATAATCATCATCATTAAAAGATATCAAAAAGCTTACAGCTATATGCAATAAATGGCACACGTGTAAAATACCAAAAGTATTATTCCTTAAGGAATGACTGCGATGGTAACAAGAAAAAAGGCAGTCGGATCGTATATATATTAAAAAGGCAAGAGTGTTCGTCAATCTTACTTTTGCTCTTAATTTGTCTTCTTTTGATCGGCCTTTTCGTCCTTGGCTTGACCGCGTCCCAAAATTTTGGCCAAAGAATCCCAGATGCCTCCAAGGAATAGAGCACAAAACAAGTTCTCGAATGGTACAAATGGATCGTGGATGCCCAGCAGAATGGAAGATAACTAAAATATACAAACACGTAATATTAATTAATTATACTGGTAATTCAAATACACAATATTTATTAATCAATCGATTTTTGTTTGATTTTAAATTTTCACGTAAAAATAATACTATTAATCTTAATTTTAAAATTCATTACACAAAGACTTGTTATTGAATACTAATAATTTATCAGTCTTTATTTTACAAAAGTATAAAATTTTATAAAAATTTGTCAAAGATATATAAAAAACAACAACGACAATTTTTTAACAAGATTAAAACTACTACAAAAATTTAAAACAAAAACAAAAAAAAAATGGTAAAATAAGAAAATTTTTTTGTTTAATAGATATCGTCGTAATCCTTATCCCCGTCGCAAAATAAAAAATCGTTAATTTCTTCAAAAACCTTAAAGTAAACGAAGAATATGACGATGCCAAAGTACACGAGAGCATGTGGTGCGGAAATGAGGTCAGTCTTCTTGTCAAGAACAAAAATAATCGAGGCAAGTAGGGACGCTTTTGTCGGGCTGAAATGAAAATTTATAAATTACGTTTTATTAAATTATCATTTTAAATTATAAAAATAAAATTTTGGCTTTTACTTTCTCGCATTACAGGTGTATGTACTTACAAGCTCGGTTGCATAAATTCCATTGCTGTCGGTGTCCAGGCGCCACGAATTAAACGTTCAAATAATTTTGTAAAGCCGGCTCCGTTACCTTAAATCAAATACATCAATCAAATATTTCAATAGTCGATTAATTTAAATTATTTATTAAAAACGATCATTAATACCTTTAAGAGTTCCAATAAGTATCATTATAAAGTACGCGTTTGGATAAAGTTTGCTTGCATGTGATACACCATCGTACACCTTCTTACACCTAAAAAACAAATCAAATAAAATTAATTTCATCCTCGTAAAATTAATTTTACCATAACGATTTTCAATAAATCAATTTATACCTGTAAATTTCTTTCATTGCCGCACAAACAATTTTTACTGGCAAAAATTTAGCAACCTTATAACCAATATCAAATGGCGTGTAGAATACGACGTACCTACAAAAATTTAAAAAAATAATAATTAATTCAATTTTTTCAATTTTTATATCCAAAAAATATTTAAAAAAATAATAAACAAACCATACGACGCTTGCGACCATAACTTGCTGTGAATTTTTTAATGGTGCCAGGATTGCCTCACCAAGTAGTGCATTACATAGCATACCACCGGCGAACACAACAAGCATCGTCGATAAGTAACAAGCAACCGGATGCTTTCTTGAAAAATTTAAAGCACCTGTAAATACAATGTATATAATAAGTCTCGTCGATTATTCAATGTTTTTAGAGAAAAAAAAAATCAATATGTACTTATAATTTAATATTCTAGTTCGTATGTCCTGAGTTTGAGTTTTTTTTTAAGTTTTAAAAATTTTAGATTTAATTGTCGTTTGCTTATGAATTGAGTTATACAATAAATAATTTTAACGATTTTTATTAATCCGTTTGGTAATTGAGTGTTTTGAAAAGAAAAGAAAAAAAAATCGGTTAAAGTGTAGGATTTCACGAAGGGTTGGCTTTGGAATCCGTTAAAGTGCTGAAAAGTATATAAAGCTGCAAAGCACATGTCTACAAATATAACGGAGCTTTTTATAAAGTAGTAAGTTGTTACGCGTCTCTTTGTGTCATAATGATAATAATAATAATTTTTTTAATTATTTAATCAAGATCGGTTATTCAACAGGATTAGTGTATAAGGACTCTAGAACTTTACAGAGTTACATGAAGCAAAGTAAAAGTTATTCATTAATATTTTTTGTTATAATTAAATTTCATACATTCTTAGAAATATCAGTTTAATATCAATTGATCAAACATCATAAATTTTCAAAATTAATCTGTATTTCAGCCAAAGAACATTAAATTTCTCTTATAATATCATCAAATATCCCACATAAAATCCAAACGATCGTAATAAAAATATCATTATTAAAGCTCAATATTTAGAAACGACCAATTTTCAATTAAAAACAAGTCAATCGCAAAAACCGATGAAATGTCTCTCAATAAATCGGCTAAAATAAACCTGGAACCAAATCCTCTGTCTACAACCTTGAATATTTCTCTTTTTTTTCTGCGATATCAAAAAAAAATGTCACGCGTCACCGATTATTCAGCTACGCTTACAAAAAAAATTCATTTCTATCATAGCTCTATACTTTTTTTTCTTATATCAAAAAAAAAAACTTCCAAGTATCAAATTAAAAAAGGTTCGAAAAATACGAAAAGTTACGAATAATATGTATATGTGGTTAGTTCGGTTATAACATCCAAGCAGTCGCATATGTGTACAGAAATAGATACGAGAGGGAAATCGCGGAGTGTGTCTCAAGTAAAGCTCACACGCATTACTATATACCTATACTCTCTCGCGTGTCAATCGTGTGCCAAGAATGCGCGGCTCTTGAAATCACTTTTTCCCTAAAAAAAATTCAACCTGAACTTTTTCACGTGTGAGAAATTAATCAAAAATTTCTTTTTTTTTTATTAAAAGATTACAGATTGATTTTTATTATGATTGTAAAAAGAAGTTTGGAAAAAAATAAACGTCTCGCTTGTTGATTTATATGTTAGTTAGGTTTTGCTGAAACGATAAAAATTTAAAACTTGGCAGCTTGTGACATGTAAAATTTTGTTAATACTGATGTACAAATTTTATATGTATTAAAATTCGTCTGCTTTTTCTGAGCTTTTTATAATTTTTAATTTTTAATTAAAAATTATTTTAAATGACTAGACCATATGGTCTGTTTTATAATCTTAAGAAAGTGTATGAGAGTAAAAAACTTGGCAGTGTGTTTTGTGGATTTGAGCTTTTGGTAATTTTAGAAAATTAGTACAATCGGTATACACTGACATATAGATATAGGTATACAGAATAGAGTTAAAGAATTGTTAACAGGTGAAATAGTGAAATTGAGATTATTAAATTGTTACAATTTTATACATATAAATTAAAATTCAAATGACAATACAATGTATTTATTTAAATATCTTTATTATTATTTTTAACGAGATAATCGAATTAGTGACTGCCAATATTCAGTCAAGTTTTATCATGTAAAGTTTGCTTATTTAAATAATTAATTCAACCGATCACATGACTACATATGAAATAAAATTATTGCAAGGACATTGATCGATTTTGTCGATGAATCGAATAAGAAATTTATTCAATTAATAATGTAAACGTTTGGATGCTACATATTACCTAATATATATATATCGATACTTTATACTTCTAAGCTTACAAGTAAATATTATGTCACATAATTTACAAACTGTGTATTGCAATTAAAACAAAATCAATAGACACGTTAAAAATTGCATTAATACTAAATTTTAAATAAGTATTGAAAATAAATAAATAATTTCTATAAAAAAAACATCATTCCATAGTTCAATCAATCACCAAAAAGATTTATCCATATTCACAATAAAACAAAATTTAGAAAATTCAATTTCTTCCCCCTTCTACAATTCGCATAAAAGCTCTAATCCGCAGATTACAATATCCACCAATCAGCGTCTTATATTCACAAGCGTAAACGCGTATAAACCGCAAGCTCAACACACAGCATTCGAGTATACCCTATTTCAAAACTCCACAATATATTCAAAATCTATAAAAATCCCTATATAGTTTTATATACACTACGTTCACCATTTATCCTCATAATATATAGCTTATAAGAAAAAAAAATCCGAATCCGGAAAAGCTAAGATTGATATTCTATCCGCGCTATACGTATATGTACAACCTATATCTCTATATATCTATCGCATCTGCGGCGCGGCCTAACTTTTAATAATAGAAAAGCTCTCTTTCTTCCTCCCTCTCTTTTTCTCTTTCTCATCCCGTCTCTGAGAAAAGTAAAAAGAGAGAGAAAGATATAGAGAAAAGCGTATGTACATCTCTCTTTAAGACTTACCCGGGCCGAGATCTTCACGTACGTGTAGTGCGCATAGTAAGCAGTGTGCTATGTCAAAGTAAGGATACATCTTGAGCTTGACCACCTGGTTGGCCATATCGAGAAAAGCTTCGGCGTCCATAATGCTGCTGTTGTTTTATCGCTGTCTTTCGTTCACAATTTTCTACTCTATATATTACGAAAACGTTAATTTGGGTATATCAGAAACCTCAAAATAGAGGTTAACGAATAGACGATTATAGGCTAGAAAACGTTTTTTTTTTTCTTATCGGATAGTATTATAATCTGTTGTCTCACTTGTAAAAAAAATCCGATGGACGGATAGTTGCGCACTTTAACGTATAATATTTTTTATAGGAACACGGCTTTTGACGATGCACACCCGGTCTTTTTTTTTTTTTTTTGAGGAGCTGAGACCTCCCGTTAAACGGGGATTATACACGTCCGATCAGTTTTGAGGTCTCGCTACGACTGCGATGCTAATACTTGAACTGGTACTGCTGCTGCTGCTGCTCCTCTTTCTTGCGTCGTCTGCTTGTTAAAGCTCTACGTAAATACATACCTACACGCTGCTATTTGATGTTGATGCGTAAGTAGTGGTGTACAACGCGATTTCGAGCTTACTTCTTCGAAAGAACTTCCCGACCCGACAAACGTATTTCAGCTTTCTCTCGTTGCGTCATATATATATAGCTATATATGTATGTCGGGTAGTGGATTATATCAACGTCGTGTCGTCTGCTACGTCGGTATAGCGGATAGCTGATTTGTTGAGCGCAATGGGTATACGGATTACGGATGATTGTGTGGGTATGGTAGTTTTCTGTTTGAGAATTCAAAGTGATATTCTTTTATTCGAAAGGAAAAAGTTGTGAGATGGAAGTAACTATAAAGATTTCTATAATCTAAAGACAATGTATTTATGAGTTTATTGGAGCGGATAGTTGAAAAATCGGTTAAAAAATCTTTTGTCTTGTAACGATTAACGATAAATCTGTTCATGAATAATTCACATACTGTTTTTTTATATTGAATAATTCACATACTGTTTTTTTATATTATATTCTTACTGAAATTCGTTCGTAAGTTATATAGTAAAATTAATAGTAAACTCAAATTAGTCCTTCAAGTTAAGGCTACCGATCGACCGTATCCGATAACAAATCCGGCTAATTCAAAATTGTTATAATTAAGCATGACGATTAACTGATTGTCACAACCAGCTGTGTTTCTGTATCGATAAATGGTCCACATGGATATTCTTATATATATATATATATATATATTTATACTTCTCGCTATCTATCATATACCGAGCTGATTCATACCCATAAAGCATACGATGACGTGCCAACAAAATTATCGAGTTGCGAGAATGTGACACAAAGTATAGGTACCATAGTTTGTATATAAAATAATTAGTATTGAATTCTTGGATGAATCTTACCGATCATTAATGTTTCCAAAATTCGATTAATCCTTGATAAAAACTTAAACGAAATATCGCTTTGAGAATATATGTTTTGATAAGCTTTTTTTAAACTTGTTATTAAAACATTTTTATATCTGGATACAAAACGAAAGATTCGATAAAATAATAACAAGCATGAATTTCAGGATAATTCGAGATTAGAAATTCTTAACATTCCAAAAGTATCGCCTAGAACGGGATTGAATAAGGATATACTAGATACGAAAATAATCGTATTAAGAAAATCCGCGTTTGTATTATACATTCCATACATTTATATAGAAGTAAAAAAAGAGTGAAAGTGAAGGCACACCACACGCACGTGTGTATGTTATACATTAAATGCAGTTAGAGAAAGAGAATTAAGAAATCCGGAGCTGTAGCAGTAAGTATAGTATGCCTGCTTTATTGTCGCATAGGTATAATCCTTTGTATGATATGTATGTAGTTACCAGGATCCTTGGGAGTGCAGTATAGGATTGCTTGCGCAATTGTATATATGCGTTAGCTTTCAAAGATGCGGTTGTATATTATACCTATACGGATTGTTTGGATTTTATGTACACTACCGCACGGAAGTGAACGGATGATATTACGTGTATTAATTTCAAGAGATGACATGACATGTGTGCATGTCTTTTTTTTCTTTCACTTGCGGTTTTTTTTTATTATTGTTTATAATATAATTTTTGTGAAAAAATTTGTATTTTTTGTTTGATAATTTATATTATGTTTATAGAATTCCGAAGTATAGTTGTGTATAGAAATCTTGGTGCTATATAAAGAAAGTGCATATACGAATATCTTTGATGAAAGAAAAAGTAAACGGTAAGTTGGAGAAAGATTTCGAATAAATATTTATCTCAATCAATTATCAAGTGACTTAAAAATAAAAAGGAAAAATTACCCCAATAGAAAATTTTGTTTTTTTTCATAACAAAAGCAATTAAGTACCATAGTAAAAAATACAATCCGAAATTTAAATCAATAAAAAAAGATCACACGCATACATTAAATATACAAATTCAAAGTAAAACCGTTAAAATACTCAAGACAATCCTCTCCTTCTTTCTCAAGATATAGGTATATAAAAAAGAGAATAAGCGCGTCAGAGCTCATCCATCGGTACCGCTGCTTTTTAAGATGACGAATAAGAAGAAGATGATCATCAAAACGTCAAACGACATATACAGACTCACACATAGGTATAATAGACATTCTTACAATTCTTAAACATAAACGATCACGACATTTACAACGACTTCGAGCGACCGACGACTCATTGCGTTCACCTAATACTTACTTATATATACACACGCGTGCGAGAGCAACTCAGCAGCAGCAGCAGCAGCAGCAGCGCAGAGCAAGAGTGAAAGAGCGCGTCTGTATAATCCAGAAGAAACGAAAGAATAAGAGAAGAGAAGTAGGTGGTGGAGGAGGAGGAGGTGGAGGGTGGAGAACACATACACACACGCACTACATACACTTGGCCTATACGCGATATTCCCCTCTCATATATAAAAACTGTCCGCCTGCACCTCCCACCACATCATCATCATCAGAGTCGCGGAGTCGCGGTGCGGTGTTCGGTATATATACTGTATATACTATATACCGCAACGTCGTCGCGCGGTGTATAAAAGTATATCGGAACCAAGCCGTCGGAGTTCGGAGCAATAGTTTAGCAGCCAGTCTGTCTCAGAAGGTCTCGAGTGTTATTACACCGCGTGTGTCTGTGCTATGTTATATAGATATAGATATATAAATGTATATTAGTGGGTGGACGGACGTGTATCTTTATGTATGTTTGAACGGAAGAGAAGCTGAGAAAAAAAGTGATTAATAAGTAGATATAGAGTGTGTGTGTGAGAAGAGAGTGGAAGAGAGTATAGAGAGAGAGTAAAAGGGTTATGCAGCCGCCGGATAATGTCGAAGTCGCTGTCGCGAGACGACGCGCTCGAGGATATATCGGCATGGACCAGTATCGAAGTTGTCGAGCTGCTACGCAAGGTGAGAATATAAGTTTTGTGATTTAAAAATTAGCAGACAGATGTGTATATGTAATATTAGAATTTTTGAATTGGAATGGAATGTGTTTGTGTATAGTGTATGTTGTGTAAAAAACAAAAAAAAAAAGAATTCTGCGTGACTTCGATTTTTATGTATTTATGTTTTACGCTGCTTATGGGTGTATATTTTTTTTTTTTTTATTATTATGTTTAAGTGTTCTTGTGTATACGTCATAAAAGCGCTAGAGGAATATATGCTTATATATTTCTTCTCGTCTTTCGTTATGTGGTTGATTTTTTTTTTTTTTTTAAGATGGACCACAGGTTGTTGACTTGAGAAAAGGAAAAAGAAACGACTCTATGACTTTTTGCTTTATGTGTGATGTATATGAATAGCTTTTATGTTTGCTTCGAGTATAAGCCATCTGTGCTTGTGTGTTAATATACATATATATGTATATGTTAAATGTATTAGCAAGTAGTCTTATGTATAGTGTGTTCTTTTAACGATTTCAACCGGTTTTTTTTTCTTCAGTTCTTTTTTTTTTATTTTTTGTTTAAGGGAAAATAGAAGTGTCGATGATAATCGTTTGTTGTTATAAAAAAAAAAAAATATGACAACAGCTGATTATATGAACAAGCGCACGTGGCGTAATATATAATATGTGAGCGATATTGTGTTAAATGGAGTGTATAAATATATATATAAATTGAGTGCAGAATTGCAGACTTTATGTTACAACAGCAAAATTTTTGCAATTCTCCTTGGAAAAATTTGCCAACGTTTGCGCATTTTGTGATATATTTAGTTTTTTTTTTTTTTGCTTGATTTAATGTGAAATTACAGTGTGATTGAGTGCTTAGTTTATATTGAGTTTAAATTAATGTTTTTAATTAATTTTCAATTGGTTTAAGTAATTAATATTATTTTATTTTTATAATATTTATAAAAATAGTGATTTACAAAAAAAAATCGTTTTAAAAAATAAAAACTTGCTATTTTAGATATAATTTTACACACATGACAATAAAATAATAAAGCTTTTGTTTCTTTTAAAATTGCAAAAGCGCAGCTTTCTATACAGTAGCTAAAACAAATAGTCATAAGAAATATCAATTATAATACACTATATACATAAAAATATTCTCGAATAAAAAAAACGTTTCAAACAAAGAAAAACTAAAGATTACAAAGTAAACGCGCTTATACACTATATAGGATACAGAAAGATAAAAAAGCACATATCACATACATACACACATAAAGCAAACGATTGTTGTGTTGATATTACCTTGAGTTGGGTCATCGGCCACCTGCCATAAGAAAATATATACTCCGATCGAACATTGATTACAGGGACTCTACTCTCTCTCTCTCTCGTCTGTATATAATGTTGCATTACTTATTTTCTCCGTTGAAAGAAAAGAAAAATGCAGCTCCATCAATTATTTTTTTTTTATTCTTTTTATAATATCGATGGTACATAATTGATGTGTGTATTTTAAACGTTAAGTTTATTTTTTTGTAATTTACGATGTGTAGGTATTGTTTTAAAAAAAAGAGTCGTTTATTTTTCGCAATCGTATAAGATGTAGGTATATTGTTGATGGTTTAATTTTTTTTTTTTTTTATAAATTGCAAGGACAAGCAATTAGGATCTGACCTAATTAATATTTAGCTTTTGTGTTAAATGCTTGTGTTAATGGACTTTACTTTTATAAGCGCGTTAAGGTACGGAAATAAACTAAAATTATAAGTTTCTTTTTTTTTAACTTAATGGATGCAAAATGTCTATGTTTATTATTCTATTAATAGTTACTGATTTTTTTTCCTTAGTAGCGGTAAAACGATTGTATCACCCTATAATTTACCGTTTTTTTCCTTATATATCGATGCAATAACCGTGTAAATATAGTAAACTTCGCTTTTTAAATAATGTTAAGAATTTTCTTTTATGTAATTTGCATAATTGTAAAGAAAAAGAAAATTTACGTTTTTTTTTATGCTTAGTGTACAGTTAGTTTTTTATTGACTTTAATATTTTCAGTGTACGTGTGGTTTAGACGTAATTGATTTTAATTTTTCTTTTTTAATGTCATAATTTTTTAAATATTTTAATTCTTGTATTTTTATAACAATGATTTAAAAAATTCCAATTAAAAAATAATTTTATTTTTTTATGCTTCTGAAACTAATGATTATTAATATAAAAATATAGTTATCAAAATTCTTTTTTTTAAGTTCTCCAGATAACAACTTTCCACTATCAGTTTATAATTTGTATATTCATCAATTTCTTGATATTAAACAACATTAAAATATCGTTTATCTATATAAGGTACTTAAACATTCACAAATACCACTCACTTTCTATTTCAATAAACTTATAGCCACTGCATTTACGAATATTCGTTAAACACTAAAATTTCATCATCAGCAGCAGCAACAGCAGCAGCTCATACACTTTCGAAAAACGTCATTTCCACTACTACCACATACTTTTTCTCATTTCAAAACTTCCCTCTATAACAAAATTATTCTTTTCACTTATATCTATATGTACATACATGTACATTACACATGTGCTTTTATAAAACGAGAGAAGAGGAAAGAAAGGAGACAGATAAGAGATATATGTTCTCCTATACGCTTACCATCTGTGCTTTGACTTTTGTTCGAGAGCACTGATTTGCATGTTAGATTCGTGAGTGCGAAAATTACGCTTTGGATGTAACGTACTTTTGTATGATGATTATCGTTGATTCGTAAGCTCTATCACGAATGGATTAATTTTTAAAAAAAGAAAGGATTATTTTTTGTAATTTTTATATTTAATATTTTTTTTCTGAATGTACGTGTCAGTGGTATGGTTTCGAATTTTTTAATTGATCTTTTTTTGTAAAGCTTCGATTACGTTATGTCTTGGATCTTATTTCTATATGAATTTTATCCTATGACAAGTACATTCATTCGATACGTTTAAATAAAAAAAGAAAAAAAAAGAATTAACATTCTTCATGTCTATGATAATCAAAGTATAACAACTTTATAATTGAAAATCTTACTTCACAAAAAAATAAATATCCGGTTTGTTTTTGTGATATTTTTTTCACTAAAGACAATGATGTTCTACTCAAAAAATAAAATTTTGTCGACATTTAAATTATGAGCTGGTATGAGATTTCCGGTTTTGATCAGACAATACAAACTTTATATGGGGTAAATTGAATGATTTGTCTGTGCTCGTAATATTATACAAGTGTTTTACATTAAATGTCTAATATATGAATAGGTAATAAATTTACATAATTTTGTGGTTTAGAATTATTATTAGATGTAGTACGTGATTAAAACTTAAAAAATAAAATAAAAACTTAAAAATATAAAAAACATAGCTTTTGTTAAAAAAAAAAAAAATAATAATAAAGTAATTTTCTTTTCTTTTCTTTTCTTCCTTTTTTGTTGTTGCGAAAGTATTGTTTTTATAGAAAACATTTTTTATCTCAAGCACGTAGGTACGATATAGAAATTTCAGTTTAAACTTTTAAAATCCTCCGTCACGTACCTATTAGATTTTCATCGCAAACTTTATTTTATATACAATTGTGCGGTACTTTTTTCAACGTTTCCAGAATTAAGATTAAGTTTTGTATACACTTGAAATAAAGTTTGAGGATCATACAAACGATATATTTTCTATCCAAAATTTACAGCTCCGCATACAAACATCGCATAAAAGAAAAAATAAAATTCTGTTTTTTTTTATGTTGGAAGCTCACTCCAAAAATTTAATTTTTTTTTTTATTTGCAATTTGTGAGTGTGAATATTTGAGATAATTGAGGGAACCCCTCTATTTTATCTTGTACTATATGGAGGTCAGAAATATATGAGCTTCCGACTATGCTATATACATCTATATTTATAATTTCATGCTTCTTCATCTTCTTCTTTTGCTGTTTTTGCAGAATGGAGTGGAAGAGGCTTGCTGGAAGGCGGCCAAGAAACGCCAGATTGATGGGGACGAGTTATTAGTGAGTATATGTATATTTGTATATTATATAATTTATTGTCTTAATTATTGCATAAGTACGATTGTTTAATTTTTTTTTTTATTTTTATTTATTCATTTTTTATTATTTATTTAAACTCTCACAGATATTTTTACAATAATAATAATAATTAGTATTTAATTAGTAAAAGCTAATTATCGTCTTATCTAATTTTCATTTCCCTATAACGTTACACAAAATAAAACCATATCGTATTACTAGCAAAAAAGAAACAACATTCAATATAACGTGCATATTCCCATGCGTATACACAAGAGCAGTATACAAAGACCAATCATTTTTATCGATCCTGAATACCAAATAAACCCATGAGAAAGTTAAGAGAGTTGCTCGATTCCGCGAGAAGCTATATATACCATCGAAAGAGAGTGCAATTGCACGCGTAACTATACTTCTTGCACACGCTTTCGACGAAATTAACCGTTCCCTCTTGTACGACCCTCTACTTTTTTTTTTTTTTATTCTTAACTCCCTCTATACTCTTATATCAAACTGTATATACCTACCAGTTATAGTTTTTTAAGTTAATTTCTTTTTTAAAGTATGTATCGTACGAATATTTCCTGCATTTGAAATACTACTGTTTGTCTTTCTTATGCTATATACTAAAGCATATGGTTTTTTTTTTGTACATTCGTCTTTTCTGAGAGACTCAGCTAATTCGTTTTAATTACAGCACTTGACGGAGGGTAAACTGGCACTGTGGAAGAGTGATCTTACCAGGCCATTGATATGGTAAGAAGTCTTTTAACTATTATTTTTTTATTTCATTTACTATTATCTTATTTTATTTTTTACTTGAAAATAAAGCAAAAAAGAAAAGTAATAATTAAATAAATTTTCTTTTATAGGAACCTCTGGACATTCGTAGAAGAATTAAAAAAATATCCGGAAAAATATGTTCAGCAACATCGTCAAAATCAAAATCAACAAATTCATCAGGAAGAAGAAGAAGAAAAAGAAAAATTACAAAATCAGCAAAATTTAGTTGTTATTCCGCAACAAACTTTACCAACAACAGAACAATTGCAACCGCATATAGAAAACGGGACATTAAGCGATACGAGTCCTTGGGATACGGATTTCGAAGACGAGGAAGAAGAAGAAGAAGAAGAAGAAGAAACAAAGTACACTGACCCTCCACCACCACCTCCTCCTTCAACTTCTACTTGTCCACCAGTTGTTAATTCAGGTTTTCGTAACAGCTTGCGTATGTTTCAAGAAAACGACAGAGCGAGTATGCAATTGCAAGCTGAATTAAAAGCATCAACTTTCTCGTAAGTATACACTTTATTATATTTATACACACAATAGGTAAACTGATATAAGCATATCTTTTTTTTTTCTTTTAGACTATCAAGTCGCACGGATAACAACAGTAACAGACCAACCTGTGCACCACCAACACCTGAAAGTACCTATGCAAATAGCGAACCACAACCACCACCATTACCAACAAGTCCGGTACCAGAAAATGACGATAATAATGATGATGGTACCTATTATGCTAATTGTGGATGGTCAGATATACAACAATCTGACGAAAGTACATATGCTAATGAACCTGAATCTGTACAACCTAAACCTAATTCATCTAGATTATATTCCCCAGAACAACAACAACAACAAAAACAACAGTCGTCTAGTTTAGCTGATAAGTTACGTGCACAACTTGCACTTATTGGTGTTAAACCAACTTTGGTACCAAAACCTGATGGTTTGGTTGGGAAGAAGGATGAGGTGATATTACGTGGTGGAGAACCTAGATCTTCGTTTTTACATAAAGCTACGAAAATTAATGGTGTTGTTGGTGTTAGGAATGTTGTTAATGGTGTCAATGGAATTGCTAGTGAGTTATTGTTATCTTTTTTTTGGGGGGGGGGGTATTGAAAGTTTTATTGTTGGAGCTTTTGTGATGGATTATTATTTTTTATTTTGGAATGTGTAGATAAAATAGTACTTGTCTATTAACAAAAAAAAACAAATGATATGTGATATATAAGTTGATGTGAGTTTGTCATGTACTATTTTTTTTTCTGTTTTGTTTTGTTATGTTTCGGATCGATAATTTTGATAACAAAGTTTTGATAACGTTGATTAGTCACCGTTTGAGTTGTATGCAATATCAAATAACATCTGAATGAAAACGAATCTTCTTGTAGGTATATGGCAACAATAAAACAATCATTATTATTCATAATAAAAATTAAAAAAAAATAAAATATCACAAAAGCTCCATAGATTTAATTAAACATACAACAATCAAATAATTAATTAAAACCAATTATTTCCATAGAAAAAACAAGCCCAAGCGAATCAACCACAGCAAACAGTACAAGTAGCAGTGGACACAGTAGTCGACCACAAAGTAGCTCAGAAGAATCACTACGTAACTTGCCAAAACCACCAGCTGCCATACGAGGATTCGATCTCGTAGCTAATCTACCAGCTCGACCAGCTTGTGATAGTGACGATGACGATGATGACGAGGACCAAAATCCTGGATCGACATCTGGATGCTATGACGCTTCTTATGAGACTTTCGATCAACAGATCGTTGAACAAAATCGCGCACGAACACCTAGTGTTCAATCTACAGAACCGATTGTTATTGGTCATAATTCTATGGAAAATGTTTATAGACCATTAAGTTCTGATTTTAATAATGAAGATGATTATGAGCTTTATGAGTCTATTACGGAATCGGTAAGAATTATTATTTTTTTTTTTTAAGATTGATTTAATTGTTTGGTTTGAGTTATAAAGTTAATGAATTTGAAAATTTTTTTAGCCAGAAGATAGAAAATTGAATAAAAATGCCAAAAATTCGCCACCAAAGGTACCACCGCCACTGCCTGCGAAACCACCTCGTAGTCTTACAGGGTCACAAACGCAGTTGAATAAACCGGATGTTAAAACAGGTATTTTCTTATTTACTTATTGTACAATTTTTAATAATACTAACTATATTTTAATAATTACCATTTTTGTTTTAATTTACTCAAAATATGGTATAAAATTAAAAAAAAAAATTCATTCAATAACAAAATTAACGTGCCATATAAAACTCATATAATTATAGTAAACTTATAAATAGATTCAAGCATGATAAAACGGATCCCAAGCTTAAAAAAAAAAAAAAAATAGAAACCAAGTCAATGACGTAAAAATCCCATACCATTCCTTCAGCAACATCTGCGCGACAAGTGGTGCCTTGCATCTTCAAACCCTTCATGCGTTTACGATTTAGCTGTGTGTACAATCGAGTCACAGTCTCGTGGTAACAGGCACGTCGTGCGCATTGACCCTTATTTAATCGAAAGGAAAGTCAAGCAAAAATAATATATAAAAATTTATTTTTTTTTACACGTGTGATTTAAAACAATCGTATTTTTTTTACATGATACACCAATAAAAATTAATTATTTCATTGTTTATCGTTAATCAATTGTATACTTAGGTGTATTTGTACAGTTTTTTTTAATAAAAATATCTCTGCAAAAAATAAAAAATAAATAAGTGGAATGTGAGATATATGAATCTAATGTGAGTGATGTGGAATTTGAGTTCAATGTGATATGGAATGTGTTTTTATTTGAGACTAGTTAAACAATTGCTGAGTGGACTGAGTAGGAGGCTTGGCAACGAATTAGCTGATATTATGGTTTGGATAAAACGTGCACTTTTACGATCACGTTATTTTCCGCCACCTGAACCTCCAGGTATACACATAAGGGTATTTAAATAAATAATGTGTCTCAATTTTTTTTTTGCGGGAGGTGGATGAATATTTTTTTTCAGTGATGACAGTAATAATGATTTATATATTTTGATATTAAATATTGTTTTTCACACTTGGCTGACCTTTTTTTTTTTAATTATTAATTATTGACATATTATTCAGATAATGATTTTGCGTCATGAAGACTCTTCTTCATTCCAGTTGTCAAAGAAATTTGATTACATAAAAATAACAATATTAAATAACAATGAAAATATATATTTAATTTATAATTGTATTAATTTTATTTGAGCTTTATAAAAAAAAAACTTTGTAATTACAAATAATAGCAATAGTTTAAATTATAAAATTTATCTATGTACGGTCAAGAACACATATATTATAGATTATTTATTGATAAAATAAAAAAAATGTTTACAAGGCCCAAACCTTGACATAATCTACCATAAGCGATGTTGCATCTGACTGCCACGTTTTAGACCAGATATTGGCAGAATCGTAAAAACGATAGAGAGCCTGAAAAAGTAAATAAAAATAAATTAATTTAAGACAAATAATATATTTAATAAATAAAAGAAAAATAATTTAAATTTTACCTTAGCCTCGACATTACGCCAAGTTTTATAGTAATCTCTACTTCTAGCATTATCCGGGAATTCGTTAATTCCACCAACCGCAACACCAAGTGTCAGTACAAACTAATTATAAAAAAACAAAAATTAATAATATAATAATTTCAAAATAAAACTCAAAAAAAAATAAACTCACCGGTGTATCCTCAGGTAAATTAACATTACTCTCATCATATTTCTGTCCATCAACTTTAAGTTCAATCTTACCCGGACTCCATATCAATTCATAAATATGTATATTCGCCGACCACAATTCATTATAATATTTGGTAGTACGTTCTTGTACCAATCTGGCAGTTTGCCTACTAGAATCAATTTTAGTTGGTCCAGCCCAAAGTATGTGACCACCAATGTCATTACCTTGACGTGTACTTAATTCAGGATTACCTGGTGCTGATCCTATACGAATTTGTAAACCGTCTTGACGTGAGTTTGCTGGTTCTAACATTAGGACTAAAAAGTAGAAATAAAATTTTATAGGAGTGTAATTTATGAGATTGAGATAAAAGAATAAAAGGAAGACTTACGAGGATAGATCCAATCACCACGTGGTAATCTTGCTCTAATTTCAACTCGACCATGAGCAAAACGTAGGGAATTGTTGGTATTCATACGACCTGATATCACTGGTGGTAATATGTTCCAACCACGAGCTTCGCGTTCGCAATCGGTTGTACCACGATGACCCGTACATCTATAAATCGAAAGTATTTTTTATTTTTTTTTTTTTGAATCGGTAAGAATATAGAAAAATGTACTTACTTTTCGAGGTCCAATTTGCCATTACGTATAAATTCGTCGCTTTTATCATTAGACATTAATTTCGGTGTTATTTTTAATCCATTTTCTATACGGATTACTTTGTCGATGTCTTGGTAAACGACGAATTCGTAATCCTAAAAAACAATTTAATATTTATAATTTTTATATTAATCTTTTTTGATTATAAAAAAAAGAAAAAATTTTTTTTTTTATACTTACTGGTGCAGTAGAGAATTTTTCAACAACGTGCCAACGAGTACGATTAAATTTACTCTTTTCACGAAAATCATCGCTTAATAATAAATCTCCACTACATGGATTGTAACTTGTACCTCTGGCATCAAATATTTTAGTTTTTGATGATTTACAATTACCATTTATACGAACATCCATTGTATCTTCAATTCTTTTCTGTTCGTAATCAAAGAATTCTAAAACAAATATAATTTTATTTATTAAATTAATTATTTTAATAAGAAAATGTTTTACTGCTTACCTGTAACTCTGTGTTCTTGATTTAATAAATCAAAACCTTGACCGTTGATATCAACGTGAACCCAATAATAAATCATGTCATTTTCTTTTAATCTTGTTGTTTTATCCATGTAAATCCAACGACCATTTTTTGGTTTAATAAGATCGCGTGGTGGTATGTTACCGGCTTCTTTTGAATAAAATTCTTCGTTTACGTTTATGTGAAATGCTACTAATGTCATACCTTCTTCATCTGTAATAATTTTTTTTTTGTTTGGAGAACAAAAAAAAATTGAGTAAATAAAATTATAAGCTTGTATTAAATAAATTGATTTTTTATTTTTTATTAATATTTAAAAATAAATTACGAGTAAAAATTTATAATTTTATTTCCTTAATAGAGATGTGGTTATGCTTATCGAAAGGAAATATAATTTTTCCGCTACAGACTCATCAACAACGCGCGTATTATTCATCAAGATCGTTTTATAGAGTCGATTATAAAAATAGCACTGCTTGTAATTTAAAACTTTAAAGATACTTTTTTATTTATTTAAATAATTAATAAATATATAAAAATAATAGAAAATTAATTAAAAAATCTTAGAAAAAATCTCATGACAATATAACTTACGAGGAATAGAAATCCGAAGTCCTATAGGTTTAAGTGGTTCAACAGTAGCCTGAGGTGGTGTATAAGCCGAACAAACATCAAGACCAAACGTCAATTGTAAAAGCACAAAAACAAAAATCATCGTCCAAGCAGCCATATTTACGGTCGCGAGGAAGATTGACGACTGATCTTCGTTCGAACGATTGCCGGACCATAAACACACGATCTCTTATTCGCAATATACCAAGCTTATCGCTCTTTTAGAGAGAGAGAGACTTAAGAGGGAGAAATATACTTGCGCGCGCTTTAGTTTGGAGAGGAAGGAATTTTCATTTTTTTTTTCTTACTTTTTTTTGGTTTGTTCAGCTGATTCTTTTTTTTTATTTAAAAAAGTAAGAGGAATTTATTGAAATTAAGGATACTTGATGGTAGTAAAGTAGTTTTTTAGTAGCAAACAAAAAAAAAATTGATTGGTTAATTATTGCTTTTAACATTTTATTTTTATATTTTTACAATGATATAAATATTTATTATATATTGTTCAATTAAAATAATATGAAAATAATAATAATGATACCTTATATAAATTTGATTAATAAAACTTTTTCCGGATGAATAAGTATTTTACGATAATATATTATCTCAAGGTTTTCTTTCTTTCCCAGTAAAAATTATTGTTTTTGAATATTCTTATTATTATAAAATAACACATTTATGTTCTTTAAACATTAAAAAAATGTTAAGTAATATTCAAATCTGACAAAATAATATTTTCAAAAATTACGATATTACATAAATATGTATATACCAAAATAATTTTATTTTTTTCATTTTCCTTTTTTATAAAATATTAAAAAAGAAAATCCGACTCTCTGAAAATTCACCAATTAAATAAAAATAATTTCAACACTTAAGACAAATAAAAAAATTAAAGCATGGCACGTGTACAAGCATATTCATCTATTTTAAAAATAACTTAAAGCATAAAATGTGTATATTTAAAAATAAGGCGACAAATCTGAAACTATAATAGGGCGAACACATTATTACCCCATGCCAAGTTAGACCAACGTGGCGTTAAAATTTACCTCACGTACTTATAGTCCCTTACTCCCTAGCATTTAAAGTACGCCAGTAAGTCTCGTCCTCAGTTCAGTCTTACGTTGTATTCCGGACCGTTCAGTTCTCTATCTTAATTAAAGTTTGTTAACCGCGTGTTTGGGCGTAATAATTACAGTCAACATGATCGGTGAGCCGAAAAAGATCATGTCACTGGCCTCGAGACGTCAGACTGGCCTCTCGGAATCTCTTACTCAAGAAACCCTTACTTTAGCTCGTCTGAATCTCTCCAGTTTCGTATATTAATTTTTATCCTACATCAAGCATTACTATACTTAATAAAAAGAAAGAAAAATAAAATGGTACCAAAATCGGTTGATTTTATTTTAATTTCCAGAGCGTTCGATAGACCGTAGATCTGCAACTCTACCATCGCAAACCAGTATCCTGAGTCCAGGCTGTGGTAATGCGACACGACCTTTGCCACCACCACCACCGGAACGTCAATCTTATTACGATCGACCTTGGTTTCATAATCTTACTCGGGATCAGGCAAATCGACTTATTGAGGAACGTAAGTGTATACCGATTTTTATGAATTAAGGATATCTTAATGTATCAGTGATACTTCAAATTTGATTATTTGATTAATAGGCTGTAGTTCTCGTGGTCAGACTCCTCTTGATGGTTATTTTTTAATGAGACCATCTACTAAAAATCCTGATAATCCAATGACCTTGGTTTTATGGTACAAGGATAAAGTTTATAATATACCTGTACGTAGGAGGCCTGATAATAGGTAAGTTTTTTTTTAGATTTTAAATTGAATAATATTTATTTATTAATTTTATAATGGAATTTTACTGGATGCACTATATAGGATCACTTTTTTAAAAAAATATAATTCTCGTATTTTTTATATATATATGACGTACGAATTAATCAATTATTCAATTTTAATATTATTTAATTAAGATAAACAAAAAAAAACAGATGCATTAAAAAACACGTGACAATAAATTAAAAAAAAAAAAAATATTGTTTTAATTTTCTTTTAGGTATGCATTGGGTACGCCAAAAGATAAGGAACGATCATTTGAAAGTATCGATGACATAGTACCTTTCTTTAAATCGGAAGATTTGGTATTGTCTAGTGGTGGACAGGAAACTGGAAAAACGAGACTCACGGAAACGCCGTCGAAACAGTAATATTTTTTTTTTAAGTTAAAATTGCATTAAAAAGTATACTTAATTGCTCCTAAGAATAAATATTAAATATTATATATTTTTTTTTTTTTGTAATTTTTTTTATAAGTTAACTTTAATGAGATGAGTGGATGAATTCGTTCGATATGAGTGTAGTGAAAAAAGTTTTATATGTTTGCATTTATTATATTAAATTGCGTGTATAAGTACTTTCAAATGTAGTGTGAGTATGTATACAATTTTTAATCGAATAGCCGCTATATGATCACAAGAAATATATTTTTAACAAGTCTTTGGAAGTAATTTATTAAATAACCAGCTGAAAAAGCGCACAGAAAAGTCTATTATTCATTGTGATCTTAATAGCGTATAAGAATATATTATACAATTTTTTGATACGTCATACTTTTATAAAAAGAGAAATAGACATTTAAAGAGAAAATAAATTTATGTAAAAAAAGTTTGAAAAAACTTTTTTTTATACGTTTATAATATAAGATGTACAATTTTAAATATGTATTAGAACACTTAAATGTGTTCGTGCACTAAATACGAGTGTGCCTTTAATTTTTAATGCATGCAAAAAAAAATTTATAAAGAGAAACTGTACCAATAATATATTTTCAATTCATTTTTTAATTTAATATTTTCAAAGTGTAAATCACAAAAATTGGAACAGTTTCTTTATTATTAAGATTGTTAAGAACGATGCATTTTATGTAAACTAGACTGTTAAAACAAATAATTAATTTATATAATATTGAAACTTGACATCAGAGCGATAATTGTGATCGATTTAATTAAACTATAAGAATTGTTTTGCTGCCATATATGAAGTGAAAAAATAAATAAATTTTTTTATATTCTAAAATAAAAAATTAAAAAATATGTAATATAAAGTACCAATTTAAATAAAATTGCTTTCAAAGCAATAATTATACATGTTGCTTATTATGACATATTTATACTTTTGTACGCACTAATATAATCGACGCAACAAGATTTTTATGTTTAAATTAAGACTTATTTACTGTAATTTTTTAAAGATTTTTTTTTATATAAATATATTTATTTATAATATATAATAATAGTGTAATAGTGATGAATATTTCATTTTGAAAAGTTATTGAGTAACATAGAGTTGTTATGAAATTTGTAATGCATCATCGGTAATTTTTTGTTTTTTTTTTTTAATGTGCAAATATGACAAATGTAAGAGATCTGTGAGATTACAAATAAACAGTTCAAACAAATAAAACACATGTATTATATTAATCAAAATTTATTCTTAAATATTATGTGTACGTATAAATCTTTTTTATCAAAACATTAAAAGATTTAAAATATGTATAAAAATATATCTTAATTATTTAACAGTTTGTTTCTTTTTTGTTTATACAGAAATTAAAATATGCTATTTATATTATATTTTTTACAATAAAATAAAAGACAATAAAAAAGAAAACGCTTGTAAATAAGTTTATCACAATATTCACTGCATTGATTTGCTATAATAAATCATTTCAAGATATATCAAAACGCTTATATATTAAAAGTATGGCAAATTAATCGGATAAATTATTTTAAAGAGCTTCCACCATAACAGCAATTCCTTGACCTCCTCCAATACAAGCTGAACCAACTGCAAATTTGCCAGCGTTTCTTCTTCTGCAAAATACAAAAAAAAACATGTATTAATAAGCAAATAAAAAAAAATTAAGTAAATTAATCCGATAAGAAAATATTATAATTCATTCCAATCTTTATCAATAAAAAAAAAAGACTGATAAAAAGCTTTTATCTTTATCACTAAATTACATAATAAAAAAGAAGAAAAATAAAAAATTTTTTACCGACCTAAGTTCATGAACAAGATGAGCTGTAATACGAGAACCAGATGCAGCAAGTGGATGACCAATAGCTACAGCACCACCATTGACATTGAGTTTATTAATATCAAGATTCAAATCTTTAGCGCAAGACAATGTCTGTGCTGCGAATGCTTCGTTAATCTGTTAAAGAAAAATTAAAATCAATTTATTTAAAAAAAACGCCTTAACATCGATCATAATCGTCTTATCTCAAAATAAAAAATGATAGCTGCATAACTCACTTCAACGAGTTCCAAATCGTCGAGTGTTTTGCCAGTGGCCTTGAGGAGGTTCTTAATTGCAGGGGATGGTCCAATACCCATAATGCTTGGGTCAACACCAACAACGCTGTATCCTACGAGTTTCGCAATGGGTTTAAGTCCGTTGGCTTTTACAGCTTCTTCGCTAGCGAGGATTAATGCACCAGCACCATCGCAGATACCCTGATTTAAAAAAAAAAAAAACATCGGTTAGATGATGTTAAAATAAACGAATTTACTTAAAAAAAAAATTGCTGTTTTACATACCGATGCAGTACCAGCAGTAACAAGACCGTCTTTTTTAAAGATCGACGACAACTTTGTAAGATTCTCAATTTTAGTCTCGGGTCTAGGATGTTCATCAACCTCTAACGAAACTTCCTGTTTCCTTACTTTTATCGTAACTGGTGCCATTTCAGCCTTGAAATATCCCTTATCATTAGCTGTAAAAAAAAAAAAAAATCATCACATTATAATCACATCAACTCAACAAAACGATCATCATTATAAAAAAATTCTCTCTTTCTCAATATAACATACCAATCTTCCAATTCTGTTGACTCCTAAGTGAAAATTCATCAACTTCCTTACGTGTTATGTTAAATTGAGCACCAAGTTTTTCAGCTGTCATACCCATTGGTAAATTACAATGTGTATCAACCAAACCCAACCATAAGGAATCTTCAAATGAATAATTTAAACCAAGCGCGGTACCAAAACGTACGTTACGTACGACAAATGGTACTTGGCTCATATTTTCAGCACCACCAGCTATGACGATGTTTGATTCACCGGTTAGTATACTCTGTAAAATCGGTTTAATTATTGGTAAAGATCGTTATTGATTTTATTAGGTTTTATTTATTTATTTATCATTTGATGTACATTACCTGTGCTCCATTAACGATCGATTGAAAACCTGAACCACAAAGACGATTTATACCCAATGCTGGTTTATCCTGGGGTATACCACATTTTAAAAGTACGTGTCTTGGCAAGAAAGCACCATCGGATGACGATAACTGTAATTATAACATTATCGGTAAATATCGTACGTTTTTGTGTATAAAATTGAAAATTATAAAATTTCGACAAAATATATAGATAACTTACGGTCAAGACGTTACCAAAGATTACATTGTCAATTTGTTCTGGTTGGAGATTTGCAGATTTCATTGCTGCGTTTGATGCTACTACCGATAATTCGGTTGCGCTTTTGTTTGTAAAGGAACCGCCCATTTTACCAAAAGGTGTACGCTTTGCTGCGACGATGAAGATTCCTGGGAAGGAAAATGTAAAAAGGACATTTTTTTTTTAAAAATTGTTATTGGAATAAAGTGTTCTATGAATATATAAGTACTAGCTTTCTTTTATTTTTTTATTGTTCATGTAAGTTGAATTTTATAATTATATAACGTGTGAATTGCTTATCAGCTACTTGGCAAATTTCGAGTGAGTGATTGATCATTGCGAGAAAGAAAGATTTGTATGGCCTTGATGTATATGTATTGAACGAATATGGAAAGCACTTGACTTAACCAAAAAATTTCAAGTATGAGTAATTTTGATCTCAGTGTTCAATAATATTAAAAAAATGCATGGATTATTTGTTGTTTTATTTGATAATTAATTTTACAAATCATGGATTGTTTAAACAATTTAAAAAAAATGGAGTAAATTAAGATATTTTAAAGATTGCTCCAAATTTAGATGTAGCAATAGCATTGCTCCAAATTGAAAATAAATTCGATAAATTAAGTATACGACGTATTCAATGTCCACGTTAATAAAAAAAACAACTTGAATTACAAAATAAAGAAAAAAAAACCGTATAGAGTAAATAAATTCAAAGTTAAGCACAGTATAAGCAAGATATTTTATATTTCAAGTAAATTAACGTGTATAAATTTTAATAATTTTTAAATATTAATTTATTATTTAATATAAAATACGTACCTTTCGATAAACTCGTCATTTTGTTAAATAAGATTGACTAAAAGTTTAAAAAAAATAAAATGATGAAACTAAGAAGCAAACACGGAACGTCGACACCCAACAAGTGTATCCCGGCGAATGGCTGCCTGGTAGAAGCAACAAGTACAAATACATACATCCACACACACACACACACACACACACACACACACACGCTATAACCGTTCGATCAAAGTCCAGTGAGCTACGTGGTAGAAATAAGTGGGGGGTAAGTATGAGAAGGAGAAAAAGAAAGAGACAGAAACTTGTTTTTTAAAATGCAAAGTCATCGGACTTTGTTGATCATTTTGGGATATGTGTAGTGTTTTGCGAATTTGTAATTACTATTTACGTCATTTGTTTATTTATTGTTTAATTATAATGATGAAAATTTTATAGGAAGTTAATAAATGTTTTGATTTTATTTAAATTAATAATAAGTATAGAATAAAATTTTTATTAATAATGAATGTTGAGGAAATATTAATAAAATCAAAATTATGTAACTTAAGAAATATTTTTTTTTTATTATTTAATAAATCACTCAAAATATAAATTGTTCGTAACATTAGAAAGTTTTACAAATTAATGTACTTGATTGGAGTCACATTTCATTATTATTTTTATTTTTTATAAAATCCTATCATAAATAAAATTTGGCTTACAATAAAAATTAATAACCATTATCACGAGCCGATTTCATACCAAATAAATGGATGATCTTGTTTTTTTTTTAAACTACTCTTCTTCCTCGTTGTCTTGATTGAATGATTCCTGGCTTTCTACGTTTTTGTGGTTTGATGTGGGTGCTGCAAATTGTGATTTCAAAATTTGTAGGCTGTTTTTTTTTTATTTGAATGATTAATAATCGAAACGCTTTCTTTATATGGTAATAGATAAAAATATATTTTACCATTATAAAAATATAAATTTACCTTAATAGATTATTTTTTTCTTATGATAATAATAAAAATTATTGATCACAATGATATTTTTTAAATTTAACAAAATTTTTGTGAAATAAATTTATGTGAATTTTGAAGTGTAAGAAGTTAAGTACTACGAGATAAGGACGTTGAAAAAATGTATACAGCATAAAATGAAAAAAAAAGTAAAAAATAAAAGAAACAAATGGAAGTAATAGAACCAAACATTTTGTAAAAGATTTTATTGAATCTAATCTAAAGATGAAGCTGGTTTAAATTTTTTTATGTGTGTATAAAGAGTAAGCATTTAAATTCTATACAGAACAAATTTAAGCAATATTCAAATTTATTCTTATTGCTTTATCAATAACAATGTGATAAAAAAATTAATATTGCTTTCATTAGATATTTATGATAACAGTCAAAGTTTGCAGGATATTATCTTTCTAGCTTATTAAACTAAATATAAAATCAATATTGATTTTTTTATTAACTTAACATCAATGTAAAAATACGATTTCTAATTATTTATATTTTTATTACAAAATATTACAAATTTGAGAATAGGAAAAAGTAAAATGAAGTGGTTGAAAATATATTAAATATAAATATGTAACATAATTTTGGTATTTATTATTTTAAATAATGTAAATTTTTACATAAAAAATAAAGTAATAATTTCGAATTTAATTTCATCAAAGTTACGTGGTTGTAGTTGAACACAGATTAATACATTTTTCGTACTTGTCAAAAGAGGAAAATATAATGTATATTACATCTTCATACTGCTTCATTATTACTTTAATATCTTCTACTTTGCTTTTTATGTCAGAAAAAGATGCATAATTGGCATTTAGGAATATATCAATTTGCATTTGAGCAGCTGTATTACTGAAAGTAGCAAATACATTATCTCTGTACTTAACAAATTTTGAATTGAATTCAAAATCATCGTTGTAGCAATCTCTTATGTAAATTTTAAAATCATCCATGAATTCTTGATCAAGTTTACTTACTTTACGATCAACAATTTCTGTAAAATTGACAAAAGCCAAACTTTTAAAATCTGTACTTCTACAAGTCTTTACTTTTTTTAATTTAAAAAGAGAAGGTAGACTTTTGTATAGTAAAATTATTTTTAAAGCAAGAACATCTTGCGATTTACTATTAAGCTTACTAAGCCACTTTTGAGACAACTCTTTTTGTAAATTTGAATTTTTTAACAATTCATCTATGTAGGTTTTAGAAGAAAAATTAAATAAACTTTTACTAATTGTTTCCATCTCCGACACAATTACTTGAGGATAATTGTAGATATCTAAATTTTTCTTCATTTCTTCCTAAAATATTTAAATTTAATTAACTTTAAAATCAAATTTGGGCATAAACATATATACTTTTCATTTTTTGCATTAAATGGATGTCGTTATAATTAATTACATAAACGTATAACAAAATAACAATTAGCTAAGCAAAAAGATTCTGAAGCTATCAATTGTTTTCATTCTGATACCAGGTTAATTATACAAAGTTGTATAAGGAAATTTATTTGGTTAACAAATTTGTTTACTTACAATTGATTCTTGTAATTTACTATTTTCTTGATTCAACTTTTTTTGGTTGGTTTTAAAATTTAATAAATTTTTTTGGCAGTGATCAAGAATTTCTGACTACTTTTCTAATTTTACTTTTGTGCACTTTGACTCATTCTTGCACTTGTCAGATTCTAGACAATCTTTTATCAAAGAAGTATTCTGTTGAATCAAATTAATGTTACACTTTTTTATATCAGTCAGCTCCGACTCTAACTGACGAATTCTCATATCTTTGAAGTGCAACAACTAGAATAAAGCACATGAAATTTACATCATTATTACTATCGTCAAATAAAAACCTATGCAGTAATCACACATCATTTTACATAAAATATTAATTATTTGGATTAAACTGATTATACCTCATTAAGATCATCCTTGCAATTATTATTTGATAATGAATTTTCACAAGCTTTTGACGTTTTTTTTGAAACCTTTATGGCAGAACTTGTATCTCTTTCATCCTTGTAATCATGTCCATTCAATTGTGAATATTTACCAGCCTTTGACATCTTTCTCAAAACTTTAATGACTAAGCCTGTAATAATTATAATAAAAATTAAAAATAATTCATTTCATGCCTAGGAAGCATAAGTAAAAATGGTCTCAGTCTCACGCATATTGTCACCCAAGGGGAAGCCGAGACAAATGTGAGATTTGAGGCTTTTTTACTCGGTCCTGTGGCATGTATATTTTTTTTTGTTTACCCTCGGCCAAGAAGTGCACTTTCGGCCGGGGTGTGACGGAAAAACCTTAATATTAAGTTCAAAATGACAATGGCCTACACCGATTATCGCGTTTTATCTGTCTCACTATAGTCATAAAACGAAAATAAACAAGCTATTAGCTCTTTAAATTTAATAAATAATGAAAGTGAGGTTATACATTACAAATTGTATACCTCTAGCGAGCGCGATAACTGGCAGCCCTCCTATGAGGACATTTTTTCAAACATTAACGTAATGCTATAAAAAGTGCACTTACTAACTTTTTGAGGGCTATTTCCATAAACACTGATCTACAAGAAATAACGGACATTAAAGAGAGAAATATACTCCATACTCCTGCTCCATATGTCCATTGTAAATTGTATGCATCGTCGGCTCTGTATGAAGGTCAGATCAGAGTGGAGGGGAGGGGGGTAACTTCTTCTTATTGACAGGACGGTAAAGGTAACTCAGGTAACTTCTAAAGCCAATTTCAGCATGTTCCCGATGCATGCTATCGATATATCGAAAATTGATGACTTTAAGGCGAGTTTTCAAACTGGTCGTGTGTGAGGTATTGAAAAATCGCCTCAAAGTCATCAATTTTCGATCAATGGCACGTGCTAAGCCAACTGCAGAATCCTAACCTTTTTGTTATACGTCTTTTTAAGAGTTGTTAGTATGATAAAAAATGTGTTGCTTGTATATTTTTTTCTATCTATCCATGGTATTTGTTGTATCTCTCTTGATGCCTTTTTATCTATTGTTTTTCTTGTGTCTTTCAATAGTCTTGTTTGCTTAATTTACTTTTTATGTTTATTATATAATAGAAAATTTTTTTTAGCACAAAAATGGAGGCTGATGTTATTGTACAAAGTCATAATTTGCTAAACACTGCCGAAGAGTATAAAAAGTTATACCTTGACACTCAAAAGGAATTGGAAGACCTCCAATTAGTACACGACAAGTGTCATAAAACAATTCCAGCGCTGAGAAAAAAAAACAAAGAGCTTAGTAAGGAAAGCCTATTATTGAAAAAAAAAAATCAAGATTTGGTAAATATAAAAATATACCAAATAATTTGTAAACATTATTATTTTAATCAATGATGTACTTATATTTGCAGCAAGGTAGTAAATCGGAACTTGCAATTTTAGAGAAGAAGCTTAGCGTACGTAACAGATTGAAAGAAAATGATGCTTATGCTCACAATAGTGGATTCATAGCAACAAATGATGATAGATACCGAGGCCATGTTCGTCTGGAGTCTATAAGAAGACAGAAATATAATTATTTCTTGTTTGAAAGTTATGAAGTCAAAGCGAGACTCATGGCAAAGGCGTTGGTTGTTCTTAAAATATTCAAGCAGGCCAATAAGAATTATTGGCAATTTAAAGACTTTAGTAGTGAAGATATGCTTCATGATTTTGTACTATCAGGGAAATCTTTTATTGAATCATTTCCTACATTTCAGCATATGACTGATTTTATAAATGATTTGCCATTTATTGATCAAAGAGCGGTCTCTCTAGTGCAAAAAACTTACGGAGAAGCCGCTTATATGGGGGCACGTGCCCATTATAATATTTCCTCTTATATCCACCTTATGAAAACAACAAGCACTAGGTGGACGTATTATGATGATGTAAAACAGAACGAGGTCCTAAGGATTCTCACCGTATAAATTAAATAATTTAAAAAGTACAATTTTTTTATAAATATTATACAATAAAGTTTATTATAAATAATGTCAAAGATTTATAGTCAATAAAATTGCCCTGTTATAAAAAGCTTGTAGTGACGTTTGATCTGCTTATTTTTAAATAAAAACACTAATATTTTTATATTTTTGCACTGATTGGTTATGGAAATTCTAATAAGAATTTGATAATCATACATCTTGATCATATTAAAGAGTTTGAAGAAAGCAATTAGGCGATTTAATCCCTTATATCAGCTTTTGTGGCATAATCTTTACCCTGTAAAAAAAAATATTCCAATTTAGTAAAATTCACACTCAATCATCATCCACAGTTTAAATAATTCATATAATAAAGACTTACTTCTTGAAAGGTGTAAAACATTTCTTGAGATGTTTGTACCGATGAAAATACAGCTTTCAAAGTACGCCTCTCAGGTACACATAATGCATAGTCAATAGCTGCCCATGTACATTCTTTGTCAGTGCACTAAAACAAAAATTACAATTTTTCATAATTATTGCACTTAGAAGATTATTGAACTTTGTCTTTTAAGCGCTATCAAAACAATTATCACTCAAGATTAAAGGAAAAAAACAAGAACATATCGAAATTCTATTATAAAACAAGCTGTCACACCCACAGAGATTATAATAATTAGAAAAGTATTTCTCAATTATTCTCACCTGCATCTCGGTATCCATACTAATAATTGTCTCACTAAGCACTTCCTTATCGTCGTTCTCAACGACAATCGTTGCGCCAAAGATATTAGAGTCATACATGACTTTGAGTGTGCCCATAGCGACGTGTTCCCAGCCGGTTAGGCCGTCATCCTTGAGCGCGTATAAAGTTGCCCGTTTTTCAAACATTTTAACGTGTCCGTCTTCATCGTCTTCTTCATCTTCGTCCTCTTCACCTTCCTCGTCCTCGTAGTAATCATCTTCATCGTATTTATCTTCTTCTTCCTCGTTGTCTTGATTGAATGATTCCTGGCTTTCTACGTTGTTGTGATTTGATGTGGGTGCTGCAAATTGTGATTTTAAAATTTATAGGCTTAGCTTTTTTTTTTTTTTTATTATTAAAGATTGAAACTCTTTTTTTATTTTTTTTTTTTTTAATATATATTTTTCCTTGTTTAAATTATAAATTTATGTTAAAAGGCTTATGATAATAATTATAATAATAATAATATGCGATCACAATGATATTTTTTAAATTCAACAAAATTTTTTTGTGTAATATATGTATATGAATTTTGAAGTGTAAGAAGTTAAGTACTATACGAGATAAGGACTTTGAAAAAATGTACAGCATAAAATGAAAAAAAAAAGTAAAAAATAATAAAAAATAAAAGAAAAAAACGAAAGTAATAAAACCAAACATTTTGTAAAAGATTTTATTGACATCTAAAGATGAAGCTGGTTTACATTTTTTTTATGTGTGTATAAAGAGTAAATGAAGAGTAAATGTAAGCAGTAAAGAAAAGAGTAAGCATGTAAATTTTATACAGAGCAAATTTAAGCAATATTCAAACCTATTCTTATTGCTTAATCAATAACAATGTGATTATTTCGTTTTGGCAATTGTAACTGCTTCTTAGTGTATAGAAATAAAAATTTAGAATTTGAAATTTTTTTTTCAAAAAGAACTTTATAAAAATTTGTTATTTAAACATTTTGATGATTAAAAATAATTTAGTATCGATACAGTTTCATTTTGAACTTTTCACTTATGTTATTAAATATACTTTGTAAAAATTTAATTTTTGAAATAGTTATAATAAAGGGTTTTGAAATAATGATTGAATGAAAACAAAATACAATAAAAATTAAATAATAAATCAAAATTAGTAATTCTAAAGCTTTGCTTGTATTTTTTAAAATTAATATACATTGTAAGAAAACTGTACAGAGTATAGCACTGAGATAATTATAAATTACATAGTGCACATTAATAACAAATGCGTTAAATTTCAAAAAACAAATCTTAAACAAATGATACTCGACTTTTAAACATTGAAAAAAATGAACTATAAGAATTGTAAAACATTATGAAAATAAACTAGTATAAGATTGAAACATTTTTTAATACACACTTGAATAATAATAATAATAATTGCGCAAACAAGTCTGCATTTTTATCAACACAAATTTTGTTGTAAATAGGAACATATGTATAAAATATTTACAAAACATAAAAATAGTTATTTTTAAAATAAATAAGATAAGCACTTATTAAAACGCAATATCGCAGATTTGTTTAAACAATTATCATATTGCAAGAGTACATTGATTGTAAATTATTGCATTAAAGATTTTCTAGAATAATATTGTATATAAGTAAATCATAAGTAAAATATAATTAAAAATTAAATTCACAAGTTCAACCTAAGAAATTAACTATAATTTTTAGTGATAGTTTATCATTTTTAATTTAATTCTTTCAAATAGTTTGTCCTAAACCACTGCAAGTTTTAAATTGTGCAAAAATCACAAAAAGGCTGTCAGAAATATGTTGTAATACAAATACATTATTATCAAAAAAATAGTCTCGATTTCTATAAGTACGCCATACTTGCTTAGTCGATATAAGTCGTAGAAAAAGTATTCATAACAAAAACTTTTAATACCTAAAATATTTTACATAAAATTCCTCATTGTTCCTAAGAGTGACAATATCTATGAGCAAGCACGACGCTTCAGTCACGATTTTTTTTTAAACTATCACTAAATTTTTTTCACGTCTCTTTTTCTCAATTTGATTCGTTAACTACCTTGATTCTGTCTTTCGATTATGGCGCTCTGCGCCCTGTCGATTGCTTCCTTGAATTGTTGAGCAAGCTCTGGTGATTTGAATCTGACCGCAAGCTGCTCGACCTCTGGATTTTCAGAATCAGCGTAGTTCATAGCAGCCCACACCCAGGCCCGATTTGACGTGTTCATCTCATGAAACTCCAGGTCTGCCGTCAGTAGCAGGTTACACACAATTTTAAATACCTGCTCGCGCCGCAATAACAGCCGATAAGTGCCTTGTTGTGCGTGATATAGCAGCTTCATCTCGCCCGTGCCACGTTCCTTCCATTCCTTGGTATTTTGATCGTATCGATAAAGTTTTGCGCGCTGTCCAAACACTGTTGACATAAATCGGCAAGATTTTGTTTTATTATTCCGACAAAAGAAGTTTTATGATAACTGAATTTCAAACGTGATCATTAATATGTTATAAATTAAAAAAATTTTGTTGTTTCTTACATTTTTCCTCTTCTTCTTCACCAGTACGAACTTCAATAGCATCTGGGAGAGGAACAATCGGCTCGAAGTAAGGATCATGCTCATCTCCATTTTCCTCATCTCCTTCTCCCTCTTCTTCATTATCTTCTTTGTCATCCTTCTTTACATTTTTTGAAGTTTTATTTGAGTCGGGTTTCCTTGGTTTTGCTCCAAACACTGAAGCTCCAGCTCCCTCAAATGCGAAATTCGGATCTACAAACAATTATTAAATCCTTAGCAATCCATAACACTCGGAGGATAAAGAAGTCTTTTACTTATACAGTACCTGCTTTGAATGCTGGTTGTTCGGGTTGGGCTTTAGCCGCAAGAACCGAAAAACTAAGCGAATTGTCAGTAGGCAAGAAGCTTACACCACCACTTTCGTTGTTCGTCTTGCTTTCATCGGATGGTTTACTATTTGGAATTCCAGTCGAAGTTGGCGGAGCACTGCTGCCGCCGTAAAGTGGATTTGACGAGAATATGAAGGAGCCTTTAGCTGCTGCTGACGTCGTCGTTGACGTCACATCACTAGTATTTGTAGATTTCGCGACTTGTTCTAAAATAAAGGAATTAATATTAGTTTGCAATTAAGGTAAAAGGATACGCTAAATATTTTTAAATGAGTACATACCTGGCTGTGAAGATGTTGTATCGGGAGTAGTAAACAATGGTTTAATAGTCGTCTGTCCACCAAATAACATGCCACTACCAAATACCGAAGATGTCGTTGTGGTACCACCAAACATCGGTGTTGCTGAAGTGGTAGCAACAATGTTTGCACCAAATACTGGAGTCGTCGACGCAGTTACAGCAGCAGGAGCAAACACTGACGATGCTGCTGTGGTTGTAACGGTACTAGAACCGAATAGTGGTGTCATCGATGCAGTTACAGCAGCGGGAGCGAACATCGGTGTTGTAGACGCGGTTGATGGAGTAGCACCAAATAGTGATGTAGATGTGGCTGAGGCACCAAATGACGGCGTCGCTGCGGTGTTCGTTGTATTGCCGCCAAATAGCGAGGCAGTAGTGGTGGCGGCTGGCGATCCGAAAATTGGTGAATTTGGTGAACTAGTACCTCCAAATAATGATTTTGAAGTGGTGCTGCCACCAAATATTGAATTATTACTGGTTGTCGACGCTGTAGTTGTTGCAACAGGGCTGGTACCACCACCGAACATGTTTTTTGCGCCAAAAACTGGCTTGTTCATACTGAAAATGTTGCTGGGTGTAGTTGATGTGGGACTTGTGGTACTGGCTGTAAAACTGAATGCTGGTGTGCTTGGAGACGCAGTTGCTGAACTACCACCAAACATGGATGTTGTTTTTCCAAAACCGCTGAATATGTTGGTTGGGGCTGTTGTTGTGGTCGACGTAGGTGAAGCGCCGAAACCACTGAAGATATTTGTTGGGGAAGTTGTTGTAGCTACGGAGGATGATGCAGTTGATGATTTTGTGGATGGACTGCAGATTTTTAAATTCTCTAGACCACTTTCTTGTGAATCAAGTTTTGGTGTGGTTTGACCGAAAACAAAACCCGTCGCTTTTGCTGATGAAAAAAAAAACAAATTAGTAAAATATTGTACATATAAATATAATTGAAAATTATTACAAAATTTAAATTTACCATCATCACTCTTGCTACCACCTCCAAATATACTTGAGTTAGTGGTACCAAAGGTGTTTGTTTTAAAGATGGATTGAGGACTTGTCGTCACCGGCTTACTAAACATATTGAAAGCAAATGTTGAACTAGTCGTAGTAGCAGGTGGTGCATCTGATGTATTCGTAAATAATGATGTGCCAAAACTTGTTTTTGTCTCATAATCATAAGGCTTATCATTAGTCAAGAGTGGCTCTGTGGGCTCATAACGGCAACCAATGCAACCTGGGCAATCATCTTTGGATTTGTAAGCGTAGAAATTCTCTGGCAATTGAAGTTTTAGAGCAGCTGCCTTCTCTTCAGGTGTGACTTTTACTTCGTATACAATCTATCGATAAACAGATTTTATTTAATAAATAATTAAACTACATCTGACAAATTACTAAATTGTAAAAATAAACTAATTAACGTATATCTTACCTGAATATCTTCTAACTCTTTCTTTGGCTCTTGTTTAGTAGAATCAGCTTTCTGTATTGTACTTGTGTGAGTTTTTACTACACTTGTAGGAGATGTGTTGCACGCGTCATCCACAGATTTTTTGAATTCCCCAGCGATCTCAGGTGTCTTAAAACGACAAGCAAATTGAATGAATTCGACCTCACCCTCGCTGTAGTCACCGGCAGACCACATCCACGTCTTATCGTCCTTAGCTGTTATTTCAATAGCGTTCGACATTGCGTGGTTCAAACACAATTTCAAAACCTGTAAGTATAAAAAAATATTGTAATAGTTAATTCATTATAATCAATTCATATAATAATTATTTAAAACGCAAAAAAAAATGCATACCTGATCTCTTCTCATAACAAGCCTGAGTTTCTTGGTATCCACATGCCTGAGTAGTTTAATATCTCCCAATCCGCGTTCTTTCCATTCTTTAGTTCCGGTATCAAATTTGAAAAGTTTGGCTCTATGACTGTACAACACTTCTTCGTTCTCCTCACCAGTCTTTACATCAATCTTATCCGGCAAAGGTATGACAGGTGTAAAGTAAACGTCCTCGGATTCCTCAACTTGTTCATCGTCACTCGTCTCCGGTCGTTCAGGTGATTTTACGGCTGATGCAGGTGGAGATTTGGCTTGGAATTGGAAGTCAAATCCCTTGCCAGGTGAACCAAAACTGAAGGCATTACTGGGTTCAGCTGGTGGTGTTTTTGGCGGTTGTGCATTGAAATTAAAGCCTGTGGCAGAGGCAGTTGGTTTGTTGACACCAAAAATACTGATAGGCGATGAAGCAGGTTTATCATTTGCTGTTTTTGAGAAATTAAAGTTAAAACCTGACGAAGATTCTTTAATGCCGGCAGCTGGTTGCTGACTAGTTGTTTGGGCGGCAGGTATTCCAAAGCTAAAGGTTGGTTTGGCATCAGGTGTCTGGGCATTAATGCTAAAACCACCAGTTGTCTTAGGCTTGGGCGGCAGAGATGGATCCTTGGGTGCGTCGCAGGCTACGCAATATTGGTTTGCTTGGGTATTGCGAGTGTAACACTCTTTACATTCCCAAGAACCTAAAATAATGTTACAAGAATAAATCAGATTTATTGTATAAATTTGAAATCGTTATAATTAGTTACTTTTAAATTAATATATCTACAATATTTTTGCATTCATTATTTAAAATAAAGTTTTCTTTACCAGGTGCAGGTTTGAATTTGTCGAATAGATTTCTGCTCACTGATTCGGGAGTCTTTGCTGTTGATACTGCTGTAGCTGGGGTAACAGAGCTAGCTGGCGCAGAAGCACCAGGAGCTGGTGCTTGACACGCTATGCAGTTTGTAACGCCGGCATTATTACGAGTGTAACAGTCCTTGCATTCCCAAGAGCCAGCGGCTGGCTTAAACATCTCAGACAATGATTTTTGTTGTTGCGGTTTAGAATTGACGGAAGCCTTTGAAGATTTTTGCAACTGAGCTTGCACAGCTTTTTGGAACGTTGATGCCTGGTCATGATTTGTAAATCGAAGCAAGTATGAATCGCCTTTGTTTTTGGCAGTCCAGTTAACGGTATCTCCTTTGAGATTTAACGTAGCTGTTGCTGGGATTATTTCGTCAAGTATTGTCTTATTAAAGGTATTAACCAAGACGCGAACATTTCCAGTTGACTTTTCCGACAGTACCTAATGTAAAAATAATTTATCAATTATAATATTTTTCTATTTAATTTTTCAATTTACAAATAAAAATAAAAAACAATCTACAAACTTTTAATACACCATTTCCCCTATCATTCCAAACTTTAGTATTGCTAGAGAAATGCAAAAGACATGCAGTTTGTTCCAATACAACAGTCTCATCATCTTTTTCTGCAATTAAAAAAAGGTTTATAAAGTCATTGTTAAAAAAAAAAAAATTATTTTGTAAATGCTATATACCTTTAGACATTTCTGTTGTAGAAGTTTGTAATTTACCAAAAATATTTTTTGAAGCTGAAGCATAAATGAAATTTAAAAATCCATAAGATATAAGAGAAATTTTTAATGCTTAAAATTATTGTTTTAATAATTAAAGATCTATTGTAAATTTTTACCATCTTGACTGAATATATTTGTTGCCGATGTATTATTAGCATTAGTAGCAGGAGAACCAAAGTTAAAAGCGGGAGCTTTGGTCGCGGTGGTATCCGCTTGTTTACCAAAAGAAAAGCCAGCAAAAGGACTGGGTTTGGCTGATGGTGGCTGAGCTGGCTCAACTGGCTTCTGAATAACAGGCGATGATGTAAAGGTAAATCCACCGAAATTTGAGACTGCAGGCTTTGAAATAGGAACTGTTGTATCAGTTTTGACTGTTGTAGTTACTGATTTGGAGGTTTCTGCTTTAGGTTTCTCAGTTATGCTACGAATAGAATAAAATTATTAATAATTGATTTTCAACTTTAGAATAAAATTTTAAAACACTAATGATAACATATCTCACCTGCTTTTGCTCTCAGGTTTGGCAGACTCGGCTGTTTCTTCGGGTAAGTTCTCACAAGCCTCCTCAAAAGCTTCTTTAAAGTTAGTGGCTTCTTCAGCTGTCTTAAACTTGATACACAGTTTTTCCAGTTTAACCTCCTCATCGGCAAAATCATTAGCAACCCACACGTAAGCTCGATCGGTGTTAGGCATTGGCGAAAGCACCATGTCACTACGGAGCATGTGGTTGGCACAAATCTTGTGTACTTGTTCACGACGCATAAGCAATCGCACCCGTCCGCTTTCGTTACTCTTTAAAAGTTTGACATTGCCTACGCCTCGCTCTTTCCATTCCTTGTCAGCGAAACGGAAAAGCTTGGCACGAGCGCAAAACAGCGTTTCTTCATTTTCCTCGCCTGTAGTTACCGGTACCTCATCCGGCAGCGGAATAATAGGTGCAAAATCTGGGATAGGATCGTGTTCAATTTCAGCTGTGTCCGAAGTGTTGTGTCTCGAGCCTG
>JAPYZE010000824.1:0-42450 GCA_030522805.1 Leptomastidea abnormis
AGAGCGCTCGCCCTTCCCTGCGCGGGCATGCGCGTGCACTTTAAGCCGCACTATATGCATCTCAATGCACTGGACAGGCAGTTTTGGTCAGGCTCTCGCCGCGATATATAAGATAATTTTCCGTGATTCGGACTTTGATTTTCGGGAGCTCGCACCGCAGCAGCGGATCAGAAAAGTATTAATTAAACCGCGTGGATGATTATAACACGCGTAAATTATTTTTTTTTTCCCGCTGCTTTAACAGACTTTGTTCAGAAAGTGAGACACACCAACTCATTTCGCGCTCCATTAGCTTAATTGCCATGGAATTCCAAAGTGAAAAAATAATTTCAATGCATCGTGTATCCAAAAGGTTGCGTTAGAATGCTAATGAGTGCTTATAGAGCAAAAAAGACACGGAATTATGTGGGGGGGGGGGGGGGGGGGGCACTGGCATCGAACAAACTTTAAGCTTAAGGCGACAAATGTTCGGATATGTAATAAAGTATTATTAAACATTTTTAGGCCAGACGATTATTTAGAATTTCTTTGAGTATTTTTACTAAGGTATATAAATAATTCGTTGTTTAGACTAACATTTATAACATGTCTGTTAGGATTCTGGATTCGATCTAAATTTAAAATAAATATAGAACTTTAGTGCTCAAAATTTATTGTTTTGACAAATTTATTCATGTGCAAATCAATATTCGCGCAAAAATTATCGAAGTATATTATAAGACACTATAACTAAAGCTTTTATTTAAAAGCAAAGAAAAATGAACAAAAAACTGTGGGTTAAAAATTCCAAAAAAATTTATATTATATGTAAACGTATATCGTTTTTAAATATAATATAAGTTCTGTGAGAGGATGATTATACGACTATTATAAGAATAATATAAAAAAATTTAGAGACAACTGACTAAATGCGTATAAAAGATTAGGTAATTTAATTCATTAAGCTATCAACAAATGTAGTGTATGAATGTTAAAATATACGATGTATCTTCAAAAGCGTAATTTTTTCAAACGATACACATAAGTGTTCCGAATCTCCGGATTTTTGCACATAGCTCGATCACCCACACTTTGAATGTGACTGTAGAACCGAGGCAGGAAAACGGTAGAAGCTCAAGCGCTTGAAAAAAAAAGAGATAGAAATGATGGAAGGAGGAGAGGGGAGGGGGTGAAGGCTTGAAACAGTGACAGGAAACTATAACTCTTAAAATTGCTCGACAAGCCTAGCAAGTGGACGCGGAAAAAAATGAAAGCCAAAAAATCGCGTGTCTCCCTCTCTCACGAGAGAAATAGGATGAAAGAGCCCACGCACGACTTTTTTAGCGCACGTTATAAATGTGTGGTGTAGCGTCTCTACCCATCCTCCCCCCCCCCGGCACCTGTCGTCACGCACCCACCTCCGACCACATTATACCACGCAAAAAGAGACGAACGACGACGGGCGGGAACTTTGGACGGGAAGAAGCGTGCAAGATCGAATGTAGCTGAAAAGAGAGAAGAGATATACTTCTCCTGTCACTGACCTCTCCCACCGCGGGGTTATCAAACTCAAAGTGTGGACCAGCAGCGGCGGGGGCAATGCGCTTGCGCGCGCTCTCGCCAACTTGCAAGCGAGAGTGGCAAACTGTCGCGAAGAAAAAAAAAGAGAGAATACAAAGAGGGGATATGAGGCTGGCTCGGTTTTTGGTGCCAAAAAACCTGAAGACGCGTAGGCACACATATAGATAGGCAGCTTGAGGTAACGGTGGGAGGGGGGGAAAAAGGGTAAAAATACGCAGTGGCGCGCGACCCTTGAAAACCGTTTGCGTGGTCGCCGGATCTTTAACCTCTTGGCAGCTTCCCTCGGATTATTATTACCTTCGACATGTCGTGAGCCATGAAGAAACTCATCTCAATTCACTTGGTCCAAGATGTAAAACTAGACATGCGGATTGATTCAGATTGATCTCGGAGTGGAGAACGGCCAAAAATGCTTCATTAAAAAGCTGCTGCTTCTCGTCGATCACCTATCCCCTCCGCCATCAAAAGCTCGACCATCCACTAGACTTTGTGACTTTAAAACTATGTTTTGAGCGTCCAACGGGCAACTACGATCGAAACTGAAAAAATTTCATAAAGCAACAGAACTTTGCCTTTTTAAGTCGAGGATTTGGCTACTGCGGCATAGACGAGCAGAGAAGGAAGTAGAAGAAAAGCCAAATTTGACTAGCTACACCCCGTATGGGTACATAATATATTATAATGCATCGATGCGAGATGAGAGCGCACTCACTTATACCAAGTCCCCTCCTCACGCTTTTCTTTATTACACCCGCGAGACTTTTAATCAACAGACATAGCGGAGCTCAATTTTTTTGTCAATTCACAATTGTTAACTCAATCAGAGGAATAGCTGCTAGCAGAAGGTCGAATGGAAATATCGAGTAAATGCTTAAAACACTCCATGCAGAAAAATTAAGGAAAGTGGAATGATATAACTTTCAGGACTGTTCGACCAAAATAGAAGCGCTTCTATTATATCTCTAGTTTTGCTAAACACGCGCGCACACACACACACACACACATTCATACACGCACGACTCAGTGATAAATAAAATAACGTCAAAGGCGAGTCTCTCTTATTTAAAACACGAAAATGCGGTAGATCAAAGAACTTCAAAATTTAAATCCATTAAAACCAAGGATTCACACATAGTTGTTAGTCAAGTATCGCCTATTTATAACTAGTTTCTTATTAGAAATTTCTAAAATTTTGAAGCCTAATATACCAACAGCCAAATTAAATCGGTATATTTAACGCAACTAATAAACTGATAACTAACAGTCAATCATTCCGATAGTTTCGATTCTGTGTGTGTATGTGTAACGTGTGTGTTTTAATGGTAAAAAGCGATGGTTGCAGTGAATTTTCACGCTCGAATGTATGATGTTTTTTTTTCTTAGAATATATTTAAAACGAGTTATGGTAAATCGATATAATCGATCGCGCGCGCATGCTTGCCTAGATTAAAATTAATCATAGAATTGTTCAATGTTTAGCAGTCTTCTAGCTTGTACAGTTTTTTACTTTGAAAATGTTAATGTAGTTTTAAAAAAGTATTGAGACAAAATTTTTTTTTCGAATTTCAAATAATTGAAACAATTAATAATTTTCAACGCATCACCCGAAGCAATAAAAAATATTCACCAGAAGAATGTCGGTGCCGCAGTAACAGCTACAGAGGAAAACGACGCGTACCTACTTTTCTGGCGGGGCTCCAAGCATTGATTGCGAAGGCCTGTCTCAGCTAGTCGCGCACGGAATAATATCTCCTATAGCTTCTCCTTCTCATTTCCTTCCTTTGACTGACTTTCTTTTTCTCTCACTTTTTACTCTTGGCAACAGCTTAATCCAAAGAAGAAGAAAAAGAAGAAGAAAAGCATTGGGAATCGATTCGAAAATTAGCTTATTAGACTGCATCGATGACAAGCAGTTTGACTGGACAAAATGCAGAAAATGATTTTGAAAATGTTCTTTAAATTCGACGATCGTCATCTACACGCGAGTTCGATTAAAATGAATGAGCCAGACTAAAATTGGCTTCTTAATTTATATTTCACGCAGTCTAGCACATCTCTATTCTGTGCAGATATATAAAAAGAAAAACAAGAGGAAGACAAGATTTTCAAGTACACCGAGAAAAATCCACTTGTGAGAAGCTTCCATCAGCCCCGAGGGCTGAAAGAAACTTAAGAAAGCGACTGGATACGACGTGGTTGCGCGCGGGTGTGAGTAAATCGAAAAATACGCTATGGCTGGCTGCTGCTGATGCTCTTCCGATCGAAGCATTGAAAATCGGATATAGAAAAGAAAAGCTTTGAGCAGGAAGACTAAGTTTAAATTCCTATCCAAGTGCGGTGGGTCGCCTACTCTTATTCTGTATCGTTATCTACCTGCTGAATGCTTTTTGATCCCTTACCTGAATGCTATGATGTACCGCTAAGTAAATTAATTTTCTCATTTAACCCCGGCCCCGGATATGACTTGTTTTTAAAGTAGACATTCTTTCCCCAAAAATTATTGCTAAAATTCTCAAACAATTACAATAGATGTATATTAATAGTGCGAGATTGGCAAAATTTTGTTAAACAGAAAATACTCGTTGACTACGCACAAGTACCTTAATAAGTACCTGTATACCTACATATACGTCCGATATAATGCATCGAAATTGTATAGCACATATTATACACACGCAAAAGCCAAAGTTACTAAATGACGTCGAATTGCGATAAAAGAATCGAAGGAAATTAGTATATATTAGTTTGAGAATCCCTTTTCATTATTAGAGTCTGAGAAATAAGAGGCAGGGATTTTGGTCGATAAAGCAACGGAAAGCTGAGAGAGCATCACGCAAGTGCAAAATGTGCTTCGAGCATCCAGAGACGAAGAAAAGACGAAGATGGGGGGGGGAGAGAGTAAAAAGGAGTGTAGGAGGGGTGGAAGAGATAAAGAAGAAAAAGCATCAGCCAGAAGATGGAAATGCCAGAAGAGCCGAAATTCGGCAATCCCGCTCGTCGAATTCGAACAATATGCCAGCCGTTCACCGCTGGTGCTCCTGTCGCTGGAAGAAGCAAAGTGCCCCGCACAGACTCTATTCCGAGGAGATAACTCTTGGCAAATTTAAGTGCTCGGCACGCACGGAAAGCAGCAGGACTGCTCTGCGGCTGAGGTATTGAAGGAAGAAGGGAAGAAGTCTGCAGCAGACAAGGATACCCGTCGCTCGGATGAACGGAGGGAGAGGGAGTAGGCAGCCACGCGAAAGGATATAATGTACATACACACACACACACATATATATGTGCCTGATAGGGCGTGTCCCTCGATCGAGTTGCTATAGCCGCCAGAATCGCGCAGGCCCCGAGAAACCTGCTACCTATACTTCATTGAACTTGCTATCTCCCTCCCTCCTTCCATTCTCTTCTCCTCTTTACTCTTCTCCATAGCCTACCGACTCTTAATGATCTGTACTACCTGATAAAAAACCGCCTCGGCCGTCTTCGAATAATCTACCCACCGAACTTCTGGGGAAATCCCGGGACTGATGCTGCTGCTGACGAACTCAGCTGTTATGGCTGGGCCCGAAATGACTCTGCAAAATTTGCCGTATCGATGACAGCCTACAACTTCATATTTTTTTTTTTTTTTTTTTTAACAATTTATATCCTTATTCGAAAATCATCAACCTTATTGAATTACCCGAAATTTGGATTTTTCTAAACATCTATACCTTATCTATCAAGTATTTGTAAAATATTATCAATTTCTATCACTTCAATTATCATTACAAATAACATAGTAATTACAATTTTGTTAATTATTATAAACAAATCTATGCATAAGTTGAATAAATACTTAAAAAAATGAAAATTTTGATCATAGCCCAGTGTAAGCTCGAGAAGGGTCAATCGAGAAAGAAAGTCAAACTGATTACTAGACGTTACGCAACCGACCAACTCGTCCCGAGCTCATAACCAGCCTTCGAGGCTTTAATGATTTTTGAAAGCGCCTAATATAAACCAGAAGGCATGATAGGCCAATAATAATGTTTGCTAGGAATTCGAATGACGAAAAACTAGGGGCGTAGGTAGTAAAAGCACGAAGAAATTGCACGTGTCATCACGCTAAGTCACGGGTTAGAACGAGTTACAAGTACGTATATGCGAGACACACATCGCAGATAACAAGAGATTATTCCTAACCGGACGGCACCCGAGATCTAATTATATACTCCGCTCTCTCGCACGCGCGCCCGCAACGAGTTTTTATAGCACGCCGCCGAAAAATTTGCGCCTCCTCCCTCCCTCCCACCTTTTTACTCCAAGCCTGAATCAAGAATAGAACGCTCTCGGACTCTACTTTTATAAATATTTTACTTCCTAACGCAATGCTATAACGTCTGTCTAATCTAATGTACGCGTTTGCCTTGTATTTTTAGAGGATACATTTATTAGTGAAAATTTATGGACACGATTGGAGACACATTTTTTTCTCCCCTTTGACAAGAGAGTAGCTTTGATCGAATCCCGACGCAAGACTTACTTTTCAATATATGTCCGCGTGTAATGTTTATTAAGAAAAAAAGAAAAAAAACTACAAGTGACCACAGCAGATAAATGTTCTTCAAAAATAAGAGGCAGGGATTTATCTGCAAATTTCAGCAGCTTCAAGTATATCATAAAAATGATAAAATTCCGTAATAATAATATTTAAATTAAGTCATATTTTTTATTTATTTAAAACTTGTGAGGGTTAAAATTTTTTTTAAATAAATAAAAAAAGATTAATTTGATTTGCATTTGAAAGTAAAACCTGAATTTGTTAATGCAAAATAAAAAAAAAAATAAAATAAAATTACAATATTGCAAGAAGCAGTAAAGAAAAATCTGGTATACAAATCCTCTACCCGTACACCCCAAATTAAAAAGTCAGGTCTGCGAGTATCGAGTTGTCGCAAGGTGTGCTGCTCGCAAAAATCCAAAGCGACCCGCAGCATCGTTCTCTCTCTTTCTTGTGCTTCTCGCACCTGGCCCCTCTCAGCAGCGGGTAGGGGCTGGCTGCGCGCTGTCCTGCTCCATCCGCGGAAAACAAATCGGCGCAAAGGAGAGCCGGCAGGCAGCAGCTGCAGCAGCGCGGGCTCTGTGTCTGGTCCACAAAGTGCCGAGAGTCTGGGGCTTTTCCGCGAGCTGCTGGCCTAATTGAGAGCCTGACCCGATGCGCCGCACCTGTTTCTCGCTGGCAGCTGGGACTAATGCGTTTGGCTCGCGACTGATCCTCGTCCCCAGGGAGACGACGGACCTTGGGGCTTTGTCGGAGGCTCGGCCTAGAGTGGGCGGCTCTCAAACGAAAGCTGGAAAGGTGCGACTCTGAGAGCTGGCACGGGACGATGACGACTTCAGAACGATTGCGTTTTTATGTGCTGTAAACGAAATGTGGGACGGGTGAAAAGAGAGGCTTCTCTGCAAAGAACTTCGGGCGGGAGAAAAGGTCAATTCTCGGGAGCACGATGGCTGTCATATCCGACGATGCATTTGTCATGCGAGCCGGGCGGTAAATGAGCTTATATTTCTCTCTTCCATAACATTGTACAGCTAACTACAAATTTTAGTGTTAATTAACTGTCGATAGACGAATGGACCACGAATTCGCGAAATGGAAGTAAATTATTATAGTTATCAGCTTCAATGTAAATGAGATTGCTCATTAGGATGTACAAATACTTCATGAAAATTGATTAAATTTTTTGAGATATCTGTTCAAAAGTATTGACATTAAGACGATATGACTCTACCGATGAAAATAATACGCAACTTGTAAAGTAATGAAGCGATCCGAAGTGAAGTTAGAGGCAAAAGTAAATTAAAAAATGAAAATTGGTCCCAAGAAACATCGGGAGTATAATACCTATATGTGCTTGACTTCTTGAGATGGTCGTTATAGTCGAGTTTAGCAGTCGACAACCTTGTGTCCCTTGCCCTTATTCAGTGGTACACGGAAATGCCAAAGAGAGTGAGAGAAAAAGAGAGAGAGAGCAACAAGCCGATCTCCTGATCACCTCATAAATCACGAGTTTTGGGTATAGACTGCGCTGCTACTGCTGGACAATCTCGGTGTCAAACTGGAATAGTCGTAAAACGCTTGTCACGCGAGCCTCATCCCTTGGACACCTACTAAGCTTGACTTTCTTCCTTGCAGCAATTCTAGCCAAATGTCTCAATGCAAACGCTGTATAGCATGAAGAGCGCGCTATTCCAAGCGAGTTTTCTTTACTATTCGCTACTCCTCGTACATTTCTACGCACATTGTATTTTACTATACACAAATGAATCTTTTGATTTTTCTGCTTTGAATTTTTTTGAAATTTCTTCTGATCATTTTTTTTTTTCTTATTATTATAAAGATGTGCGTGCTCTAGTCATTTTTTCTTCATTTGTTACTTTTATATGTAATGCATGATGTAAGCTGCAGATGATTGACTCATTTTTGATGTTAAAGATCAAATTTAATGCTTGAAAATAAATTTCATTCAATGGATCTTTTCAATAATCTCGTCTATCATCCAGACTACTTATAAAAATTTGGAAAACATGATTTTTTGAGCAAATACATATATCATCCAGAGATGAGTTTAACTTTTATATGAGGAAAATAAATAACAAAAGTTGATTTAGAATACATGAAAAAATTAGATAAAAAAGCTCGAGTTACAATAAAAATTTGATATACGTAATACGTGTAAATAAAGTTGAGATTTAATTATCATAATGTAAATAGAAACAAAAAAAAAATAATCTTCTAAAAAATGCTGTTTAACGCGCTATGTAAATAAAGCCTAAAAAAGGCTTAGATATTAGAAGCAAGTATAATAAGAAGCGAGAAAAAAGAAGAAGAATTATTCACGTGCCTCTCAACTCTGCTATATACTCTGCAGTCACGCGTAATTCAAGTTCGGCAAGCTTGTGAAAACAGCCTTCGAAATCTCGGTGGCTATTCCAAGAAGCAAAAACACGCGTCTTCCTTATTTCTTCCTCTCTCTCTCTCCCTTACTGTTCACTGTCTTACCTCTTTTCTCCGGATCTGGTCAGGTAAGCGAAAACGCGAGTAGCGCCTAGTTTCTTACGCGAGCCGTATCTCACATACACACACACACAAACATTTACTTCTTCTTCTTTGTATATTTTGCGCCGTGGAGGAACTCATTTGGCCTTTCGTGTGAAGGCTGCCTCATAGGCATTTTTTGGGGAGGGCACACCTCCTCGGACTTTTATATTTCTTTGTCTTTTCACTGCTTACCTACCTACCTACCTACCTACCTACCTACCTACCTACCTATCTACTTGACTCGAAATTGGGTGACTGACATGCTTATTTCTTTTTTTTATTCTCCTCGGTAAATGCGGCTTCCCTTGAAAAAAATCATTCATTGCTCTTGAATATTGTATGAAATTCAATTTGACTTTTGGAAATTCGGAAACGACTATTTTCCAATTGCAAGCGACGTACGTAAAGAACGCGTTATACATATTAATTTAAAGCAGTTTTATGAAAACAATTCTTGCATCGATTCGATGATAAAATTTAACCATATAATATAATCGAATTAACGAAAACAAATGAGCTGGTACTCACCTGATGAGTTTTCGCCTGTTATTCGGATGAAGCCGATTAGCCATTTCTGGATCGATCTCCATTAACTTTTTGTGCAACTCCTCATTGCTGGTCTCGTTTAACCGTCGAATCTTGATAGGCGATTCTTCGTCACTGTCCGTTGGTGGATCAGAGATCAGAACTTGCCAGATCAGCGATTCGATGTAATAATTCGTGCCACCCACAATGATGGGCATTTTTTTATTTTTCAACAGATTATCAATCTGAGCGAGTCAAGGACAATTATCCAAAGCTAGTTTTAAATATCACCTTAGTATTATCAATTGCAATGATTTTTTCCCTAACATAAACTAATTGCTTTTTAACTTTTTTTTTTTCTTGTGAATCGAGAAATAAATGCTTAGCCAAGTTATTTGAGATTTTAATTTAAGAATTTCAGTTTTTTTTTTAATTATGTAAGAAAGCTTTTACTTCTGGAACTGGTAATGTTATTATTCGATGATTATGACGTCTTTTAGTATATAGTTTAGTATCTTGACACTCTAATTAACAGTAACTCGTTGAATTTTATACGAAATTGGCTTAAAACATAATGAAAAGTGCTTAAGTAATTATGTAATTTATAAAATATCATCGAACGCGGAAATGAGCAATTTAAATGTCGTATGCGAGCGACTAAAATAAAAGCATTTTTTTTTTCTAATTAATTAAGAAAGTTTAATCATACGCATCTCCCTTAAAAACTCAATTAGTATCTGATAATAATAATAATGATAATAATAAAAAAAAAAAATTAAAATTAAAAATTTTTTTAAATAAAAATGGTAGACAGGGTAGAGAAGATGCAGGATTAAAATTGGAGAAAAAGTTAGGAGTAGCAGCAGAAAAGCAGAGAAGAAGAAGAAGAAGAAGAAGAAGAAGAAGAAGAAGAAGAAGAAGAAGCCCAATTATACCCATGGTTGAGGTATAAGTCAAGTGGTGCGACTCGGCGGAGCGTGTCACTATGTTTCGAAGCAAGCAAAGTGAAAGGATACGATAGGTAGCGCCTTATTCCTGAAGTCGACTACCGTGAACTCGTCGAGTGGGTCGACAACGTCGAGCATGTGGTGCGGGGCCAGGGCTTGCTCCTCTTTCGTCACTTTGGCAGTGACGATATCCAGGCCCTTGTATACCTGCAACACAAACACAGACACACACAAGCAAAATTAAGCAGTACCCGGTTAGTCTCGTATATTATTATCTCTTTCTCTCTCTTTTTCTACATGATAATAATAATACTTAATAATAGTAATAATAGTTATAATAATAACAACACTTGTTTCCGATCAGTTCAGACGAGTTAGAATAAAATAACAAGTAAATCTCGATAAAAATATAAAGGAAATCAGTCCACAATAATTCTGCTGGACATAGCATGTCGTTATCAATAGCTATATCGTCTAGTATTACAGCACCGGTTGCAAGTGTTGGGGAAAAGTAGGGGAGTGGGGGGATGGAGGAGAAAGAATGAAAGACCAGCTTGTATTGCATATACTGCAGCGTGTTTCGTATTAAAGATTAACAATTAAAAATTAAATGTAAGCTGCAGGAGGAATCCACGTGCATCGAATTTTGACATCAGAGCTAGAAAGAGAGAGAGAGAGAGAGAGAGAGAGAGAGAGAGAAAGGAAGGAAGGGAGCCTGTAGGCATTACATCACACGAGCTAGCGAGAAAGTTTAAGGCTGCATAAGCTGCGCATATAGGAGTCTCCTATACTTAGCCGCGCAGCGAGTCGGCAAATTGCCATACTCTGGCACACTCGTTCGGAGGAAAGGGAGGGGGAGAGCGCATTCTTCCCACGTAAGAGGATACAGACACATACACATACACATACACACAAGTGCGACGTGTGTTGATCATCGGTTTTTCACGCTCACGTGTCCGTATGGTAAGAAACAGGACGCAACAAGACTGCCAACGAACGACTGCACGCGCCGTCTCGTACCTCGGATAACCCATTATCTCCTCCTTCGCCAACAAAGCCTACTCAGCTCGATTGCCCCCCTCCCTCTTATTGCAATTGATATTGCCGCGGGAGATTCAACTTTTCAATAGCTAATGACAACTGCCTACGGAAATTCGGCTACTCTGATCTAATTCTTTTTGCAATGTTCATGGATTTGTCATTTTTATTCCAACGACTGGAATTGAAATTCGTCTTGTTTGGTCTTATAGTTTAAATTTAAAAAAAAAAAGATTTTCGAGGGGTAAAATGAAGGGTTGGAATTGAATACGGAATGCCAAGCGATGATAATGATGATGATGATGATGATGATCACGTGCGTGGTCGGAAAAGGAAAAAATATCAAAACTAGAAAAAGAAGAAGAAGAAGAAATAAGCGTACGAATGATGTATATACTAAGTATGTACGGGCAGCAGCAGCAAGCGCGCGAAGATCCTTCACTATACTCTCGGCCAACATATATAACAGCATTCCTACGGCATCTTGTCCTCGCAGAGGCCACCGGCAGGTGACTTAACTTCTTTCTCTTTCCACTCGCGTTGGCGAGCCAACGCTGTAGAATCAGCTTTTTTTTTCTTTTTTCGCTCTGAGGCCCCACGTGTAGCTCTCCTCTACGTCCACCTTCTCCTCCTCCTCCTACTCCTCTTGTTAAATCTCTCTAGCTGATTCTCTCTTTTTCTCGAGCTGCTACAGCGTGCGCGCAGCCGGATTTTTTTTAAGGCGATCGGCTTATAGACCATTCACGTCCACCGCTGGAGAACTGGTTACCGAGATCACTGCCCGCGATTTCGCGATCTGTAAATTATTGAGTCGTTATATATACCTGGCGTAATCTTCGGACGCAAGTCTGAGCTGACTTCTTGGCCTCGCGCTGTGCTGACATTGGTGTCTGAATCCGAATCTCGACTCTGCTGGCTGTTCCACGCGCTCTGCTCAACTTTGTTATAATTATATACCGTGCGCTCGAAGCCAAAAGTCTGTATTATATATATATGCGTTGCGTGAGAAAAAATTCAATTAGTAAAAGCAGTCCCGGAGATGATAAGCCGTAAGAATCAAATTTGTCCACCCCCTCCTCGAATTCGGCTTAAATAATATTATCAGCTGTATGTCTTGATGATTTGCATTTGGTCACTTGCAGCAGATCTGACACGTGTGACAACTTCTAAACATGCATTGATTAAGGGCATGCCTTATACCGGCACAGATTCCTACCTCTTATTTTTCGTTTTTTATCGTCAATTCACATATTTGTGAAAATATCAAATTGTAGGAACAGCATAAAACGAAAAATCGACAATGTCGGTAACTACGGTTTTAGGGTTAGGTGTAAGGAATGCCCTTAAAGTAGCTCTCCTGGTAGGGCCATAATAGCGCAAAGAGAGAGAGAACGAATGAAGCATCCAATGTACGATACAAGACCGACATTGAAATACTTATGGTGTAACTAAGAGCGATAGAAAGAGAGAGAGAGAGAGAGAGAGCGGGAAGGAAAAAGGTAAAATCCGCCGCGTTCCAGGCCGCGCGGATTTGCTCTGGCGAGAACAGGTTTTAAAGAGATGGAGAGGAGTGAAAAGGGGGTGGAGTGTGAAGAGGGGGGGGGGAGGAGAGTAGACAAGGAAGCGATGTATTGAGTGCAAGAGAAAAAGAGAGGCTGAAAGCATATAGCTGAATGGCCGGCGGCGGCGGCGTTCGGCTTCATTCACCGTCCTCGGGCGCGCTTTTCATCCGCGCTTGTGTTCGCTTATATATATATATACGTGTACCTATGCGCATACCTGCGCGTGTGTACTCACTCGGCCGGATGTGTAGCCCCAAACAGCTAATCTATAGTGCGCTGGACGCGCATTGTAATCCTACGGGAGGACAATTTTCATCTAGCCGAATGCAGCGAAGTGCCCAAGCGCCAGAATATCCAAAGCTTCGATTTTTCTCTCTTTCAAAACGGATAAGAAGCTCTTATTTACTCTCTCTCTCTCTCTCTCTCTCTCTCTCTCTCTCTCTCTCTCTCTCTCTCTCTCCTGGCTTATCCACCAGATAATTCCAAGCTTGGAGGGAGGATAAGTCGCTGTTCTACGAGAAATCGAAAGTTGGGAAAATATCAGTTACGCTTCGCCGAAGCACAAAGAATATCTTTTTGTCGATTGATTTCTAAAAACTTGGGTATATATATATATATATTTTTTTTGTTGGCGTTTTGATGAACGGAATATGAGGGATTCTTTAAATTTCGAAGAAACAAATTTCAAACATGTAGGTGTATGTATTACAGATTGAAAGAAAAAAAATTGTTAAAAATTTTGTAAGAACATCAAATTGTCAACATTTTGAAACAAAAATTGAAGTTGTAGAATATTTGAAAATTCATCTGAATCGGAAATAATGTACGTGTCTGATGTAACAGCAAGAAGGTTTTTAAACGAGTATTTTAAAACGTGTAGGTAAGTATAAAATGAATAAAGATAAAATTGACTGAAATATGTCAAGAAGAAAAAGAAAAAGAGAGAGAGTGATATTCTTTAAGCTAACTTATTAGATATACGAAGGGTTTCAACTCTCCTTCGACCGCAACGGACTAACATTCACTTTATCTTTAATATCCTCGCTTGAATAAATACGCTTTTCCTTTTAATACTACTCAGCCGTAACATTAAATTTTTCTTTTTTTTTATGAAACTTTGATGTAAATCAGCCATGAATTTACGTGCAACATACGTAAGACTAAATTATTGTAGTAGATATATTTATCAAACAAATAAAAGTTTAGTATATCTTGTGGATCTAACATTATCGTCACCTAATTTTTAATAAAAAAAAACGTATCTTATCTTGGAAAAGTGAAACACTTACTTCTTATCACCTATCAAATAGTTTTAAAATATTTATAAAGTATTGACAGACAGCTTCAATAATAATAATAACAATAAAAATAGTAGTAATAATAATAACAAATAGTATGAAAAACTTTTGACGTAGCAAGAATTACGGGCAGGTATAGGCGCAGGCAGGCAGACACATTTACATGACCAAGGGCATATTATGAATGAAGCAACAATCGAGCAGAAGTATATATAGAAGTAAAGGAGGGACTTCGTATTTGAGGCCTTGGCATTGGAGCTCGACAAGCGAAAAGCGCTCGGTAGTGCTGGTGTTATCAGGACAGCGATAGCTGCCAAGCCTTCGGATACTCATGTAGCATCTTGGCTATATGCGCAAAAAAAAATCTTAACGTTCAAGTTTTTCCACGTACAGCTTGAGATTAGAGAAACTACGTAGACAAAAGAAAAAAAAATAGTACTGAACGTTGACTTTGCGTTGACTTGATCGTTTGCTCTTCTTCGAATCATCGTGTCTTTTCATGCTCACCTGAGTAGCTCTATACGTCGTTTTAAGAAAGCGATAAGCGATAAACTATAACAGGAAGTGTGTGTGTGTGTGTGTGTGTGTGTGTGTGTGTGTGTGTGTGTGTGTGTGTGTGTGTGTGTGTGTGTGTGTGTATGCAGCAGCAGCCGGTGAGCAAGCTCGAATCCGCGAGCGTTAATTCCTCAGCGAAGTGTGAATTTGCGAAGCGCGCACGTTTACGTGCAGTCGGGATACCGCCGGCCGTTAGCTTCGCGGCGTTGCCTCTAATTGCTCCGCGGGACGTTAAGTGGCCTTTCGAGGAAGGGAAGGAGGAGGGGAGGGGGAGGGGGCAAGCAGGTGCGTACCCTGAACTGACGCTCGAACCGTGTGTGCTACCATGCTGCTAACCATGCACCGCAAGAGACCCAACGATCACCCGACAATCAGACTCGAAAGCTTTTGTCTTGTCTGTGTATAATACGTATGTGTGTGTGTGTCCGTGTTAATGTTTATAAGATGACGATAAACAAGCTGTAGAAATTTTGTAGTTTTCACTACTTGATAAATAATCTACCGATGTTCCTAGTAAAAGCTACAGCTTACAAAAAAAATTTAGTTATTTTTTCTGTAAATACCAGCTGTTTAAGCCAATATAATGTAACAACTACAATTTTTATCAATTATCTAATAATATAAGATGATTTTAAATAACGTGACAAACAGATTGGCTAAGTAAGTAAGTTAATAAATAAGTAAGTAAGAAAGCATGCATGCCAATAAGTCAGATCAATGTATAAGTTGTATTTTATAAATAAACTTTACTAAAGAGCTCTTCAACTATTATATCAGCGTAGAGAGGTCTGGACCACAGGACAAGAAAAAGTCTACAATAGCTTCGATCGACGATGCTCGTGTTGCACGTCTCGACGATTAGTATGTATGTATGTATGTATGTGTGTTGAAAGGGGGAAATAGTTGAGCGCTGCCAGCGCCGACTCGTGAAAGACCTTGAGTCTGCACCAAGGCAATTAGACACGCCAGGTCGTAGGCTCCAAGGGCTGCTTTCTCTCCTCCTCCCCCTCCTCCCCCCTGGCCTTATCCCTCCGCAATGTTGTGCAAAAAGCGCGAAGCTGTCTGGACAGGATGATGCAGTTTTAACGGGACCCCTCGGCGCCGCTACTGCCGCCACCACCACCACCTCCGCCACATAAATGGCCGATATTTACATTTCAAATTGCATCACCCGATTGAATTATCATGCTTACTTTTCCGTGCCTCTGGAACCCTTGCGCACTTTCATTGCCGCCGCTTCCGTCCTCTAATTATATACGCTCTTATACTTGCGAGTAATTGTGAAGACTATGATTTTCGTAATTTAACCAACGCAACTTACGTCCAGCATTAATGACAATCTAATTAACCGGATTGAGACCGTCGTTTGCACGATTGACTTGTTGTATAATTTCTATTTAGTAATTTTCTGCTTAAACAATTGCTAGCGTATTATATTAGCTAAATATTAGGACATCGATTTAGAGCACCATCGCAGAGCTGCTGAGTATCATCTACCTATCAAGTGCTTAAAGGTCCACATAAATTGTTTTTGTTTTTTTTTTTTTTTTTTTTAATTAAAAATAAAAGCAACACAATTGCGTCACGTGATCTTTTAAAAAAAATTCAATAGACCGCAGATTTACAAAGGTCCATCGAAAAATCCACCTGTTGCACACGAGACGCGGGAAGAAGTCTTGCGGAAAGGAATAAATGAGGTCGCGCGTGGGTCGGTCAATCATAGCAGCAGCAGCAGCAGCAGGAGTGGATCAAGAACCGATCAACAATTTGACCTTGGCATTGAAAGGAAGCTGACGACAACGGCGGCTGTGGCTCACGTGAGCGCACGATCGAGCGAGTCAAGTCTTTCGAAATCAAAGTCTCCGGCGTGCACGAGTCGTTCACGTATATATACCTATATACGTATATATAAACATATAAAATTACTTCTACTGGTATTATCGGTCGATATACTCGATCTCGCTCTCACGAGTGCAAGCTTCGAGAGCCGGTCTTCTGGTGGCGGAGCCCCAAGCGCTACATAACGTCTCCGAAAGCAACTGTGATGGCTTCGGCTCAACCGGTTTGACTCTCGATGCTTTGCGCACGCACTCGGCCGACCGGGAATTTCCCCGGCATATAATATGGCTTTCTGATGGACCAAGAGGAGATGCAGCCAGATAAGACTCACTTCGGAGGTTCGAAGGGATTATTATCCCATCGATGACATTTACCTTCACCCCCTTCCACCTGCTCATCCACCCACTCACCCAACTATCACAAACATCAGTGGTATTTTTTGTAATTTGTATCGTTTCAAAGCTCGGATGAATCATCCTTAGGTTCGCTTTTGTTAATTAATTAATTAATTAATTAATTAATTAATTAATTCGCCCTTTTGCTCTATAGCTGGCTTCATATAAATTTTGCGAAATATATATATATATATATATATATTTATGTCTATCTTTTCCAGGTGCTTACTGGTTTTGTTTTATATTTAAATGAGCCGCGTGACCAGAAAATATTTCAACTGACAATACAACATACCATCATGGCAACATTGAGACATATAAATATAACATGCTCATGTCACGAGCGGGTATCGTACTTTAATGATTTTTTTTTTTTTTTTAACCGTCTTTGCGTTTCAGCATTTTTGCTACATTCGTTGCATTTTCAATTTATTATTATTATTATTATTATTATTGTTATTATTACTAATAAATCTACAAATTAAAATATCACCAATCTGTAATATAAAAAAAAAAATTAACTATTGGCATGGCAAGCTGTCTATAAAAAATTGCAACTAGTGATTGGATTGAAAGAAAAGAAAAGACAGTGTCATGAACCCTTTTCGCAATATAACAAAAGCGGACAAGAGCCCTCGAGAAAAAAAAAGTATCTCTTTATCCCATACATGAAGTTAAAAGAGGGAAAAAGTAAAGAAAAGGGTAGAGAGAGAGAGAGAGAGAGAGAGAGAGAGAGACAGTTAGTAAGGATGACAAAGTGGCGAGGTCAATGGCATTTCACGCACTTGGCAAACTTGCGCTCCGACAATCGGACGCAAGCGAGGGCCAATATTCGGCAAGTGGTGCATTGAACGAGGAAAAACGTCGCGACGACCTCCTCGCGTTGGCTTGGAGCTTGGCCAGGTCTTGTGTTTCAAGTGGACACAGCAAGATCGCGGGGCTTTTGCGTCCCTCCTTTTCTCATTCTTACAATCGTACACGAACCTCGGTTTTCTCAATTATCTCCTTTTTTCTTCTTCCATTTTTACAAAATAGATTGTAAATACAAAATAGATTCTCTACAAAATAAGAAAGGAAAAAAAGTCAAAGATCCGAATTAGTTTTACTATTACGCGGAAGGAGAAAAAAAAATGACTACTGATTTAATGTTTTGTTTAAGTTGGTAAACGAAAGTCAGGTAAATTATACAAATTCATGTATATTAAAATAATTAGTCGAACGATAAAAGTTAAGTCGGATATAATAAAAAAAATAGTCGCGCAAGGCTTTAAAGTAACTCGTCGATTGAGCAAAAGAATAAAATATCAGTTAGGAGATTCATAAATTCATTAGGTAATAGCATAATTGTAGGAAAATGAACCTTAGTAACAGGATGGTCTGTGGCGTACAACTATGAGAGATATTACCGACTTGGCAGGGCAGTTTGGCACCACGGCAAGGCGAGAAATCGACAGAAACCGGTTCAAGCAAGGCTGGCCGGAGATAAGGCTGCGCGGCAGCGAACAGGGGGTCTCAAGAAGAAGAGATAAAACGAAAAAAAAAGAAACTACGACGACAAGAAGGCTTTCGGCTTTTGGGCCGTAATTCAGAGACACGCACACGTGGATTTAATTTTTCGGCTTTCCACCGGCGTCGACAGCCGCGGCACCTGTTCTCTCTCTCTCTCTCTCTCTCTCTCTCTCTCTCTCGCTCGCTCGCTCGCAATCATATGTCTTGATCGTCATACGGAGCGAGGAAGGGGGAGGGGACTGCTGGTTAGGCCTAGCAGATCTAGTCGACGCTCTTCCGGGATGAGTTTTAGACTTTCGCAACGAAGAAGCTGATACTCCGAAAATATTTTGCGATGAATTGTGCTCTGTCTCTCTTTTTCTCTTTTTTTTTTTCTACTCTCGCGTGAGAAAGCACAGTTCGCCGCGAGCTGATGCTGGGCACTCTTGAAAGAAGAAAGGCTCGCCGCTGTTTTTTGCGCCTGTAATTAGGCCCCCCGAGACCTATGAATATGTAAATTAACCGCGCGCATTTCGATGACTTGGTAAGGTACACTTGGGGCTCCAGCTCATAATGCTGCTGGGCCCTCTATATAGCCACTCCGAAAGGTTTAATCCTTCTCGAGATTTTCGCGGTAATTGCGGCATTTCTCAGAATTTTCGAGCTTGTGAAATTTTGACAATTTAATCCGATGGATAAATTTGATTAACCCTTACCTCTTTCCTCGTGATTGATTATTTCGTTCCGAAAGACAGTGTATTTTGATATACGGAAAATCAAGAAATTTAGCATTTACTACCATATATATATATTTTTTTTCATTTATTTTTTCTATCTAATTTAAAAGCAATAAAGAAATACTATTTTCAAGCAGATTAAAAACTCAATTGCATAATCGAAATTGGACTGTCATTCGTGAATTTCTATTAGATCGAGACAAAGGAAAAAACACGTAATCTGATTTTATATTTTGGCGGTCATGAATAGACAAAGGCGTGAGTATAGTGAGAAAAAAAAAAGAAATCGATATACCGATCAATCTGCCGAATAGTTTAAACTAGTAAAAGACCCAAAATGACTTTACGACAAAGCTATATATATCTACTCAAAATGAAGGAAAAGGACAAAATAATACCTATAAAACAGCTGATAAATTATTGGATAGAGTTGTAAACAGAATCAGTCGTCCAAAAGTTATATAAATTTCTCCTTCTGCAGTCAAAATTTCAACTACTAACCGTAAATGAGCCATACTTTGCTTGTTTTTTTTTTTTTTTTTTTATTTTTTCAAGAGTGAACAGTCTGCATTTTATTTGTAAAAGCTCCGTAAGATTCAACCTCTCTCTTTTATTTTTATTTGAAAAAACGAGCGACATAAATTTTCGACAATAGCCCCCCTGCAATAAAAGCCCATGAGACAATTAAAGTACACCCGTAAAAGCCTGAGTCATCGGTCGTGTCCGGGTGCCTAAAGAGTATAAGTCGGATCTTCCAAAGTGTAAGTAAGTAACTATATGTATATAGTGGCAAAACAAACGCGGAGAAAAATAGAGCGTTCTATTGCGGACGAAACGTGGAGTCGGAGAAGAAGCGGGGCTCGGGAAATGGGAAACAGAGGAAGAGCGCGAAGAAGAGGAGGAGGAGGTGGTGGTGTGTTGGTGGCACGGTGAAGGAGAACGCAGCTAAGGGAGGGAGGGAGGGAGTCAGGAGCGATAACCGAGAGAAGAGTCAGGGTCAGACCCCCGGGAGTCGCCAGCGCGCACGCGCGCATAATACACATATACGTATTACACGCGGTGGCCACGGTCGTTGGCCCAGCGAACGAAGTTCGGCGCGTTTTCCTTCTCCCGTCCCCGTATCCCGTGTGTATATATACACACACACACACATATTTATATCTATATATACATACGTACACGCGCGCCGTGCACCACCTTTCCCCCCTAACCTCCGCTGGATCTATTTCCTAGCGCGGAACGCGGCCCCCTTGTGTAAGATCGAACTGTGCAAGACGAAAGGAAGGCTGATGAAATATGATGATCTTGGACAAGTGCGTTCGAGGGAGATGAGCTCCGTGAGCTTGCAAAAATTGGAGGTTGCGATGATGATGATGATGATGATGATGATGATGATGATGATGATGATGATGATGGTGATGATTCTTGCATATGCTTCTTTGCAAAGAAAACCTTTGTTGCATGCTCAGAAAAAGCCCTTATATGCCATTTGGATCTGTTAACTTATTACCTGCTTGTAGGTATTCGTTATTAAAAATTTTTTATTTGGAACTAGATACAAAGATAAATTCCATAAGTATCACTTTTACTTTAAGATCACTAATCTCTTTCTTTCCTTGCGGAGGCAGGCATTTTGTAAATAAGGTAAACCTGGTATTTTAGTTTTCAAACCAAAGTTTTTTTTTTTAAGCGCAAGGAAGACTTTAACTCGACTAAAAAAAAAAGCGAAAACAAAGAGAGCACGCCCAAGTTTGTGGTTTTATGGTTAGTCATGAAAAAAGTGCCTTCACCTTTACCGCGCCGGCATTTTCAAGGTCACCTAAGCCTCAATAATATACTGCCTACTCTTCAAAGCCGTTTATAATATCGTTTTATTAATTCTAAGCCTGAAATGTAAAAGAGATATACCTACTATAATATATGTGCATATGCTTAGCTAACGATATACCTATATTTTTAAAGAAAAACTTGTCGTATTAAAATAATTTTATTTTTAAAAATATCAAAATTTTCGTTAATTTGTATTAAGTATATTTATCGACATAGTACCTATATACTCGTTTGATGCCACTCTCGAAATGATACGCCCTCTGTAGTTGTATACCCATTCCCCAATATGTTAAAAAATCGGAGTGTCGCTGACTGTTGCGTCAGTTTTTTTCGCATTTCGACTCTTTTTCACGTGTAAAATGTATACCTATATGTATTTCACACACGGAGCGAAATAGCTAAATTAAATAAATAACTTTTCGTTCCACCGCAAGGTAAAACTTTCTTCTTTCTCGTCAGTACAATTTTATTTTGCTTTTTTGTTGTTCATAACTAGAAGTAAAAATGTTCGTAGCAGCAGACTGACTATTGGTCGCGAGTAAAAAAAAAAAATAATAAAATGAAAAACCGGAGAAACTATAAAAAAACGTGTCAAGTGTAGAAAAATGTTTATATCGGGTATTTAAATCAGAAAGCAAAAAACAAAAAGTCAAGAGAAGCTTAGGTAAATGTATTTAAGAGAAAGAAGGGGGGAAAGAAGGGAAAGAGAGCTGGATTCGTAACGAAATCAAGAGGGGTATACACATATACTTATGCTTACGACCATAGCTCGCATAGAGAGAAAGAGAGAGCGAGAGAGAGAAACAGCACGACTAGTTCAATTTAAAAGGACGCGCAAGTGTGTATGTGCGTATTTATGTATTTAAACGCGATTACGCATACACACACACACACATTACACATAGATGACTGAATCAAGTCGACGGCCTTAAACCCGTCACATAATTCTCACGCGTCAGAAGGTTTCGGTCAGCAGCGCTTGGATCGCGAGATGCGTGGCGCGGCTTCTCATGCGCGTCACGTGTCTTCTCCTCCTCCTCCTCTTACCCCACACGAGCAAACCCAAAAAATGCCGGAGGCCCATAAAGAGGCAGAGCGTGGAAACTCCTTCGAAATTCAAGGACAGCATGCGTGGCCCGCTGCTGTGAACAGCCGCACGCTTCGGTGCTACTCTCTCTCTCTCTCTCTCTCTCTCTTGTGCGACTAACTTTTCCTTTCGCTTTTCCAACTTGTGTAAGCTATGTCTTTCTATCTTATCTTAATACTCTTTATAATATGCACCAATTTCGATCGAAATATAATGACAAGATAAATAATAAAAGATGAAAAAGGCTGAGCCTAGAATAACATTCCGAGGTTGCGCAAAGAGAAAGAGAGAGAGATTTTTTATCGAAATAAGTAGCTGGAGTTTATTGGCCGATTTTCTGCAGTTCATATAAGCTCTCTAATTGAATGATTGCTATCATATCATGAAATGTAAAATAGGAGAGAACAAACACCATAACGTATCGTGCGTATCCAACAGCGATCCTTTACGTTTGTGTGTTTGTGTGTATTTACATCAAAGTGGGTAAACGTGTGATATAAGTACAGCGGGCGTTAGGAAAGTTGGTTGTCGATTGTTTCAAAGTCCCTCTAATACATATTATATACCTAGTTTCGTTACCTTATGGGCAGCACGCATGAATAATTTATTTGTTTAAAGTGCCCTACTAGCATATAGCTTGCTGGAGATCGCTTTCCACGAAACCTATTCGAATTCAGAGGCGAAAGCCAATTTATGTCTTTCGATAATTTGGGTCCAGCCCCCCCCCCCCTCTCTCTCTCTCTCTACCCGGTCAAAAGAACGAGTGGCCCCCCTTAAACCTGTATCATCTATAAGCTCTGGCCGGCCGCCTCTTTCTTTTCGCCAATGGAATTCTCAACATTGATTGAATAACTGAATGCGAGCGAGAACCACTGTCATTCATCATTTTGTATTATATTTATGTATACCTACCTATATAGATAAAATCGTGCGCACACACACACACACACACACACTCGCATCTCGCAAGATCAATAGAAAGCCCCGTTTTTTGCCGCGTAATTTCGGTTATGTATGCTAGGCCACCTCGTTCTCCGAACTACTGCTCCCGACGAATTGGCTAAAAATTTTTGCAATGTTTCTTTTAGCCATTCCACAAATTGACCATGTGAAAAACTTCAAACTCCTTTTACAGATTTGGAAGATGATCAAGAAAACTGTATACCTATGAAATTTTTCTTCCCCCCCCCCCCAAATTCAATTCATTGTCTAATTATCTACTGTTTAATAAAGTCCAAATTACGTAAAAAATAATTAATAGTTAAGTACCTAGAAAAAGGACGCGATATACCTATATATATATATATATATATATATATATATATATATATATGATTGAATAAATAAGTAAGTAAATAATATTTTAAGAATAGTAGTACAATAACCCACTCTTTAATGTAGCCGTTAAAATTCGCGAAACGTAACGCTGTACGGTCTTAGCAGTGGCACAAAAGGAGATAATAAATTAGCACATAAGTCAGATCAAAAAGAATATTATGAATTATTAATTATGATCACGTAGAGAAATTCGTCATAACACGATTGTTAATGTGATTTTTCGATTAAACAAGTAGCTCATCAGATGAAGAAAAAAAAGTTTATCCGATTAAAGATATAAATGAAGAAACTGGTTGAAAATAGACCTGTACCACTCTACTACCGCAACACACACATACCCGCCGCGTCTTGCCTTCAACCCAAAAGAATCCGAGGGAACAAAAAAAGTCCTGCGTAGATTCCAGGCAGCCTTAAATCACGATAATTGGTCTTGAACTACTTCGCCGCGCGCGGCTCGAAATAAATTGGCAAGCTCTTTCCGACTTTCGTCGCGAGTATATAATCGTGCGCGACTCAACAAGACGGAATAAACGGTGAGGAAAAAATCATATTAGCTGCGCCCAAATCGAGCGGGTGACTCGCGATGCCCCACCCACGTAGTATAGTGTAGAATAGAGCAGAGAAGAGTAGAGCGTATAAAAATCTCTCTCTCTTGAGTTAAATAAGTCGGCCCGAGGAGATACGAGGATACAGGAGCCTCTGACAGATTCGCTCGGGGGCGTTTGGCGGATGCGACGAATTTATGTTTACGCATGTTTTCTTTTTCCTGCCCGCGTATAGTTATACCAATATATACTACGCCTGTAGGCGGAAGCCTCACAGCTTAGACTTCCTAAGACTAGGCGTACTATAAACTGTTTCTACGAGGCAGATTTTTTTTTACTTTTTGCCACTGATATTCTCTCTTTGAAAGATTGAATTATTTCGGCTTTTTTAATACTCGTGACAAATTTTTTTAACACTGGAGTTATTAATTGACAATTCTAGCAAAAAAAATAAGCATGCAACACAATCTTAAAAATTGTTTTACACAAACTTATGTCGTTGAACGGCGATTTCATGAAACTTGATTTTTTAATAAAAAATATATTTTAATAATATGTACATAATTGTATTTATTATAATTATTATTTAATTGAGCATCTGCATTGCACAATATACCATCTGAAATGAAACGTGAGTAAAATTGAAGAAACGTGCATTTATATATTTATAAATAATTTGGAATTGCTTTTTTCTAACGCGTAAAATAATAAGCTATAATCAATTATTCTCTAAAGCACACTAGGAGACGGGGCAAATATAGCTTTCCGGATTCGACACTCAGCAACAATAATCTAACGCAAAAAAAATTATGAATTCCACGCGGTCCACAAACGAGCAGGAGGAAAAGAAGCGGAAGTGCTTAGGGAGGTAGTAGCGAGGGGAGAGGAGAAATAAGTCAGGTTATAACGTTTGACGGAAGTGTGTGCTGGCCGACCGTGATCGAATTGCGCGCCTTCTACGGAAGGTCTCTTCGGTCAGGCCCACGCGCAAGCTGGAGAGAAGCGACTAAGAACAAGGTTCGACGAAAGTTCATCGTTCCATTCCGGAAGATGTTAAGTCCACGCGCCTGATAAGATTGGTCTACTCTACCAGCAACAGCAATAGCGTAGCAACTATATACTTCTATGCCATCTTCATATATTAGGCCTACGAATCCGAAAAATCTAGCCTAGCTGATTTGGTTTCCTGACTATACAGATCCACTTATTCCAGGCTCTCTCCACGGAGGTGCCTCAGATGCAACCCATGACGTATCTGGAAACAATTCACAACCAGAGGATGAGAGACTTTTGTGAGCTGTGACATGTGGGAGTCTGTGACTTGTCGTGCTTGGGTAAAGAGCAATGTCTAATTAAAGACATCATCAATGTTACCCTCATCTTTTTTACAACACGGCTCAATGCATATTTCAGACTTCAGTTCATTTTGATGATCATGGCTTGGTACGTTAATCAATGATCATTTATTTCCTGAATATTGTAAAACTGCAAACAGATTTTTTACTAGTTTCTTTTTCTTTATTGTTGGTTCCCAATTATCATCTTTTTCTTATTATGTATTTTCATTACTGTATTTTATTTGAATATGATCATAGTAATGTTAATTTATTCATAGACAAAACAATGTTGTTAAATAACTTTAAATTGTTATAATTTGTTTGATATGTAATTTAAGCATGTAATAAATTAAGATACTGTACATAATCAATCAACAATTTATTTAGTTTATCTCACAATATCTGTTAATTTTAATTTAAGTTAGAAATAATGAACATCAATAATTATAGTTAATTGCAACTGATGCATAACACAGATAGTAGCCAAGTGTCAATATATACTAGTTTACTCGACTAAAATCATAATATGTAATTTATGTACTAAACATGCTTTGCAAAGACTTCTTATGTTTAGTCATTTACATGAACACCATAAATTTTATTTCATACTAATATAAGCTGAAAGACAATTTATCATGCATGAACAAAACTCTTATAAAAACTATACTGATACCAAAAAAAGAAGGAAAATTTATCAGTAAGGTTTTATAAACAATTGAACATCAATTGAATCTGTATTTATCTGACTAATTAAGTAAGCATGTAGGTATAGAAAGAGAGTATAAAGTGCGCCTACACCAGCTGACATGGCCACGCAGCAACACGTGCTCGAGTAGAGCGACAGCTAACGTCAAACAATCCGTTAAGCAGCAGCAGCTAGTAGATGGAGGTGGAGAAGTAGGAGTAGGAGTGTAGCAGTCGGTTGGGGGACCGGATGATAAGTAAGAAAACCGAAAGTGACTCTTGCTTTCTCATATACTTATACCTATTCTCCGCTGCCATATCCAAATCGTGTCGTGTTTTCATATCTGGCGTAGGTAGCGGGGAAAAAGCTCTAACCTCAAAATACAGAGGAGGGGAGAACGCGCGATATATTGTGACGACGGCCGGGCGGTGGCGGAGGGAGAGGCGGCGTTTTATTCAGCTCGATATACGAGAGTATAAGGCATTTTATATTGCTTTCATACCTGCATGCTGTCTGCGGAGATGATTTCTGTGCGGAAGCGGCGTGCAAGTTCGATGCCCAGTCGAGATTTGCCACTGCCCGTCGCACCCAGAATGACAAGGATCGGCACTCGGGATGACATGGTGTAATATATGCGTACGGTGGTGTGTGCAATGTGGCATCCAGATCCAGCAGCGCTGGAGGCTGGCACCGCTGATAAAACACGTAATTATCACTACGACTGTGACGTCTGCCGTCACCGTTCTCGTGGTTCTCGCCGTCTTCTTTCTCTCTCACTCTTTCGATTAGCCGCCTAGCCGGTAATATACACAAACTTCACCAAAATATACGCGTGTAAAACGTTGCTGCTTTGACAGTTACAACTGTTGCCGTTGCTTTGCTGGCGGCGCTACAAGCGTAATATACACCCGAGGCACATCTTGCCGCCAAAAACCAACTCGCGCGCAACGGCGGGACTTTCGATTTTTGTTCGTCTGGCTGATACTCAGCCGTCCAAGCATAGAGTCTACTCTACGATAGTAAAATAGAACGCACCAACTGTTATTTGTTTGAAATATAATTTTGTATGTACTTGTTGCTGATAATGCGTTAGTATCTTTTGTAATTTACGTTTATTATCCAATTCATAATTTTATTTTGTCATTTTAAATTGATAAAAAAAATTATAATTTAAGGAAAATTGATATTTATGTTTTTATATTTATTATAAATGAATTAATATAGTATAAGTATGTACAATATTTACTCTTCTTGAGGCAATTTAGAAAAGAAAAAAAAAAGTAAAAGTTTATCAAACGTAAAGAAAGTATAACGACTTGATAAAAGCTAAGAATTGTGAAAAAAAAATTTTATATTTAACATCGTTGAGTCTATTTCAAGTATTTTTATATAGGTATACGATTAACTATATATCGGGTGAAAGATAAGTAAGTTTGAAAAAATAAATTTGAGATTGTGTGCTATCAGAGTTACATGTATTTTTTTTTATTACGCGTTTATAAAATTAATTACTAAACTTGAGATGAAAAATTAATAAGAGTATATAGTCGGAAATTTATATAAACTCGGAATGAATAATGCGAATAATCATAAAATATAAATAATTGATTAAAATTCGTTATTATCAACGTTAGTTTAGTTAAAAGACAATTACAACTGCAGTATATTATATTTATATATAAGAAAATAAAAAATTGTCTAGTAGAAACATAAGTTATATATAGCAGAGCTGTAACGGTATATGACAAAAAATCGCGGACAGAATCAGAAGCCGAAGTAGTATCAGTAGCAGATAGTTATATTATTAAGTAAGTAAAAGGAGGAGCAAGCAAGCAAGCAAGCGACGCTGATCGTTTCATCAGCTAATACAACACTTCTATATATACCTACACGCTTCGTCAACACATTGATAAGAAAGGCATCAGCAGCAGCGGCGGTGGCGGCGGCCTCGCGTGCATATGTAATTTCAACGGCCAGCGTATATGTATACTCATAAAGAATAATATATGCCAGCCGGTGATATGGTGGCGGCTGTATAGCAGCGCAAGTGCTCTGCTTATATATCGGTAAATTTTATGCAAGTGCGTTATGGTAGGTAGTTAAATTATTGCCCCCCTTGAGCTTCTCGAGTCAGCAACAACGATTAGCCGAAGCGTGAGCTCACTGCTGCTGCTCCTGTTGCTGATGCTAAATCGTTACGAAATCGGCCAGTAGTAGATGCAGGGGAGGGAGAACTGATAGGCGACCGGCGGCCGTTACGCAATACTTTCTCGCTTTTCGCCGCTGGTGTCCGAGAGAGACGAGAATATATAAGCTTTTTGAACCAAAATTGACAAAGCTGACCGCAAACTCGTCGCGGAGCAACAGCCTCATCATCCTTTGCATATAATAATATAGCTTATATAGCAGTCCCTTGTCCTCTCTCTCACTCTCTCTCTTTCTCCTTGAGAATTAGATCTTATTGTCATTTTATGCGCAAGAAAGCAGTCGATGTACGCATAAGTACATCTGTCGCTTTGTAGTAGCGTCAAAACCACGCGAGGGACGAGTCGCGTTACGTAAGCCGAGATGTAGCCGGCTATATAGCGCCCCACACGTGACGGCGCCGGGTCTACTCTTATATATCAGGCCCCCGCTGTAGTGCTGCTGCTGCATCCGGCCACTTCTTACTACACATTCATACTTACTGCTGATAATTTTTCACACACGTCGTCATCGCTGCGCGGTTATATTGCCGTAGTCGGTGCAAGCATCGAGTATATAGATACACGCGCGCCCTTGCTTCTTACAAGTTATTGGCAAGTGAATACATATATACACTTAGTTGCAAAGTTGCGCGTAGTTTCTGCGATTCGCGACGCAAAAAGCGCGCGTGAAACGCTGACGATGCCGTATTTATTCTATCCGGCTTTTTCATTGGCACACGATTCTTAGTAGCTTTTTTTTTATATTTCACATTTTTTTTTCCTTCAACAAGTCTTAAAATACGCTGGATGAGGCAATGTCATAGAAACAAGAAATAAAAATTAAATAAATATACTAAAATTTTAAATAATTTTTTCAGTTTGAAAATTTAAAAGTTAAATAATTTAGCAGTAGCAGCTTTGCAAATAAGCAGCTTGCTATTATAATAGAAAGCAGTAGATTACGCGTTTGGTATACTGAACGATCAAAAAAAAAGTATACCAAAAATATAAATCGAAAGGGTTAAGCCCCAGTCACCCGTGATGATAACACTTCATTTTCGTAAAGATTTTGATTAAAAAAAATAATAAATAAAAAATAAATAAATAAATAAATAAATTTTGCGCAATAATAACTAGTAAAAATAAATTCTCAAAATATGCATAATATAATAAATATAATTAGGTAAGCGGAGAGCAACGATTTATCTCGTAGTGGTAAAGAAAAAAAGATAAAAAAAAGAGAGAGAGCGCGAGAGAGATAGAGCTAATGTATAGATATAAGGGAGGCCGAGGCAAAGTCAAATTTTATATACATATAATTTACTGTAGTTTTAAAGTATGTATCGTCAAGATTTACGGCTGGATAATCTAATATTGCAATTACATTAAATAATTTCAATTTTATGCCGCATATTTTTTAATTTTACTCAGTAAAATAAGGAAAAAATTAAAAAAAGAAATCGTATCTTTGAATATTTTATGTTGCGCACAAAATATAATCATTAAATTTAGGTGGTAATCAAGAGATAAAGTGTCATCTAGTTGCTAATTAATATTTTCATTTTAAAGCACTTTTTGTCTATAATTGATAATGTAGGTATTGAAAATTGAAAAAAAAGTAGCAGAGAAAAGAAAAAAAAATGTTTAACTTAGCCCGGATCTTCCTTTCGTATAAAGAAGCAACGTATTTAGTTCTCTCTTTCTCCCTATATATCTCACAGAGAGCAGGCTATAGCTAGTTCGATAAGAAATTTTTCGGGCAGTGCTCCTACTCTTGCTTGGCACTCTCACACATATACTCATCGCTTGCTGAGTGGCCGGCTGCGGCCGAGTGCCGGTCTGTATATAGAAGGCCGAATTGTGATGACGATTATGAATCGGTACGCTTATGTGACTACTAATACTACTACTACTACTCTTATTACTCCAGCCGGAGTAGGGATAGGAGTTATTACTGAATGAGAGGAAGATAAGGGCTGTCGATTCAGTTGTATAACGCGAAAGGATTGCGGTCAGTCAGATACCGGGCTTGATTCGATTTTTTATCGCCGTGAACGCGCGTGCGCACTCTACTCAATCTCTCTCTCTCTCTCTCATCTGTGTGTGTGTATAGATATATGTCTCAATACATACATCTGTACGGCTTTTGACACGAGCCAGCAATCATAAACTGCTGGCGTATTGATAAACCAAAAAAAGTTTTTCGTCTTTATCAATTGAGAGTAGACGGAAAGACTGCTCATATAATATATAAGCTACTTCCTCTTCACTGAATTTCGACAGTGTAGATATTTTTACGCTTACGTAACGCCATTCCTTTTTTTTTTTTTAAGTTAATACATTTAGAAAAATTTGCATTATACTTTCTCCACTTACTTCTCATTCTCATCATTCTCTTTTTTTTCTCACACACAATTTACTATATATATTTCTAATTTTTCTATTTTGTTTTTTTTTGTACCGAAGCATATGTCAATCAATTAACTAGAGGTTATTGGATATTAAACTTGATAAACTTGATAAAATTGATTGAATATATTTTGCAATAATTCTGCTTTTTACAAGTCAAAAAAAAAAAAAAATCTAACAAATTTTAAATTTAAATTTTATTCAAATTTATTTTTTATGTCTCTTAAAGGATAACATTTTAATAGGTATATTTTACTCAACAGTCATTTAATTTGTTCCATTCAATTTTAATGAGAATTAAAATAAAATAAATATAGATTATTGCTGGGCTAAACTAAAATTAATGATATATCAGTTATGAATGAATGAATGAATGAATGAATGATGTTTTTAAAAACGAACGGAATTACCGAAAATTCTTTAACGTAAAATTCCAACGTCGATCTTGGTAGAGAAGAGCATAAGTTCAGCGAACCAACTATTTTTGAGCAGCAGAGGTGAACAGACTATAAACGAAACAGCAACAGCAGAGGTAAATACTTTTTTAAAAAGAGATGACTTTAAAAAAATGATCGAATAGATCGCTAAAGTAATCTGAAATTGCTATCCGAACCCTCAACAATTTTTCTTTTCATATAATAATTTTAATAGAAACCCAAAGAGTCCCTAATACAGCAAAATCAAATAATTATGTCCTAATGATTTCAACTTGTATTTATTGGAAACAATTTACTTAACATCTCTCAAGCAAATTTTTAGTGGAATGATAAAGCCTTTGCACGACAGAAGCCCAGCAGTACAGTCTAACTACTCCTAACCGAAACTCTCAATCTCAGAGTCAAAAATGGTAGTCCGAAAATAATCTCTTGAGAGAAAAATAGCCAGGGCTATCTTATCGACACAAGTAACGGATGACAGTGTTTTACTCTATAATAAACCACAAAGCTCACACACACACACACATGCGCACGCACACTCACACACGCGCGCGCTGGCATTGCTGTGCTTTAATAGTAGAGGAGAGAGCTAATAGGGTTATCTTGGCTCGTGGGACCAAAGTCGCCCGAACGATTGGAAAAGCTGCGTTGTCAGTATAGCTTGAAAGCTATTGAATGGTCTTATGTCTATCGTTTACTTTATATTGAAATATTTACACCTGGCCTTACCTTATCATCCTTGAAAATGCCTTTTACTCCTCTCAATGAGCTTTGCAGATGAATAACTGAGAATTAACTTACTCAGTTCCAATTTCTTTTTTTTTTAATTATAAATTATCCGATTTAAAATTTAATTCCATCGGATATTCGATTAATGTTGTTGCATCAACAACAGTAATGAAATTTTATCAATTTTTTCTTATTTATATTTACAATCGAATTTTAAATATACACTTTATCTATTAGTTTTACTCAATTTTTATAATTTTGACTGCAAGTATAATATAATTGGGATCGAATCATAAATTTTTCTAGCTGTGTTACATAATCTAATTTTAAACGTTACAATATTTTAAATTTTACAATTGTATCGTTTTGTAAATTTGACAAGAAAAGTAAAATTTTAATGACGTACTTAGATTGAAATTATTTGTCAAAAATTTTAATGACTCTTATAAATTATTTACTTTATTTCTACTCAACTTTCCAGGGGTAAGAGAGAGCTTAATATTTTTAAAAGTATATAAAAAAATTTTAAATAATTTTATCATAATTGAATAATAATTAAATAAAAAATTTATTTTAATGTACACACTTGGTTGTTGGTAAAATAAATATTGAATTCTCATGATGGTGTTTTAAGATTTGAGTATTTTATAGGATTAGGATAAGGTGTAAATAATAACAACTATTTTAAATGATACAATATTTTATTGATATAAGATAATTTGCAATATAAATGATAAAGGAACTATACGACTTATATTCCTACTCAAAAAGAAACGTTATAATAGATTTATTTTTTTCGTACTCAAAAAAATTTTTTTTATTTTTTTTTTTTGTTAACAGTGTTCAAGCGACTCGATGTGAGAAAATAGATGAAAGAAAAAAAAAAAAAAAAAAAAAAAACAAAACAAATTGAAAATCCAATTTCACAAATACAATGACCGTCAATGAGCTTGCATTCTTCAGAAAAATTTGGTATACATACGTGCAAATATATATTTTTTTAAATTTAATTTTTTTATCATAATTTTTTCCAAGTGTTGCAAAATCATTGACGATACTGTCGAGACAACAACAACGGTATAATAGCTTAAGTACAATAAAAAATACATTTCGCTTCTGTTTTAGCGTGAGTGTTGTGTATTTTGCAAAAAAAATTTCATTTTACTTTTTCATTTTTTTTTTTAATTAAAAAATTTTTTTTTTTTTATATTATTTATTTTTACCTATCATCGTTTTTTCTTTCATATAATCAGTAAATACAGCATTGCATTGATTCTTGCACACCATGCAAAACATACTCAATCTCACACCCTTTGCGCATTTTTATTATATTTCGTAAAAAAAATTCGCGATATCGCTTCATGAGCTTTTTACCACGTCCTGACGTGCTTATGATATAGTCATTGTAAAAAATGATATATATATAAATATAAATATTTTATTTTTGTAAAAATATGTTTGATGTTCCAAATATAGATTCTTCTATACTTTTAAATGACTCGATCAGACAAAATACAGTGTATAGTAAAAAACACCACTTGACGACTTATTCCAGCATCAGTTTATCATCATCCTGTTTATTTTAAATAGTTTGCTAAATTCTTCTACGACAAGTTGAAAAGAGCTGTATGATGCTGCGTTAGAATCGACATTCGATCCAACGAAGGCAGAAGTGAGAAGGATTTTCGGACTTTGATTATGACCGCGAGATTAATTGTCATTAAATGATCAGCTTTGATTAATAATATAAGCCTATACATTAAGATCATCTTCTATGTTCGGTGCTATCAAGCTCTCTAACGTGTCATTGTATATTAATTTGACCGATTGTTTTGAAAAAATAAGCGCCTCTTAAAAATAATGTCTTTGCACCAGACCGCCGAATGATTGATGTATGAGAGAGAGTATACGGAAAGGTTGTTGTAAGTATATCCAACGCTGCACAATGTCGACAACGCGGTATTGATTTCGTCTTAATTTTACTTGTGTCCTCGAGTCTCTTTTTTTCTACATTTAAATAACATAACAAAAAATAATCAACAAAACTGTTTTTCGCATTGCGTCTAATTTTTAATAATTTCATTTTTTTTCTTCTTCTCACAATTATGCACATCAGGTTAATTCTGCATTTAAAAAGATCAATTAAAACTTGTTTTTATGAAAAATAACGAGATTCTATTTGGCATCAAACACGATATATCACCAACTCTTTTAATCACTTTATTTCATGACTATTTTTATTTTTCAATCAAATTCAGCTCAACTGTCAACAATTTTTCTATTTTTTTTTTTTTTTTTTGGATTTTCTTTTTCAGTTAACAATTTCTGGGTAATGTTTCAACGTATAAAAATAAAATGATAAATAAAAATATTATTTTATTCTTGATAAAAAAAAAAACTAATATAATAATTATGTAAACGTTATTTTTCATCTACGTTCTTCCTTTTTTTTTTTTTTTATATCTTCAATTTAAAAATTTCTATTATTTTAAATTTACATGCAATTATCACTTTGTGTCTTTTCCGACAAATGACGCTTTTTCTTTTCTATTTCAATAAATCTATTAGCGCTTAAGAAAGTCATTATTTGTACAATATTTTTTTTTATAAAAATTGTATCTCGTTAAAAATCAGTCCTAGAAAAGCTTCGGTTTATTTTGAATATTTCTGTAAAGCGTCCTGTAATAAAAAGTATATGCGCCCGGATTTAACAAGTGATTGTAAATTTCGTTTTGCTTTCAAGTTTTGTGCCAGTCTTTTTTTTTTAAACAGGTTAATTATTAAGCTAAGGTGCGAGGTGTTATTATTTAAATTTTCCTCAATTCATTATTTCCTTTTTATTTTTCATTAAAGTGATTACGTAAAATGCTATGTACAAGTTTGCACGAATCCTTCAATTGCAGTCTTACAAATATACCAAAACAAAATGAAAAAAATTGTGATTTATATCTATATTATTTATTTATTACTACAAAAGGGAAAAAAATGCAAAGTAAAGACTAAACGAAGACGTTGCGAGGCCTTATGATACAATCGGTAAAAACACCTTAATCTTTACTATTGAAAATAAAAGAAAAATCCAGGTCTACTTAGAACGAAAAATGCAAATGGAATTAATTATTGAACTAAATAAAGAGACAATTTTATATTTGGTCTATTCACTGAGAAAAAAAAATGTAGAAAAAATAATAAAAAAAGGCTTTTTTATTAGCTCAATTGAGAAGTGATCAATTTTTAGTTTCTGTTATACTTCACTTTGAAGAAGGTATATGCAAAGGAATCGTCGAAATTACCGATACTACAGGTAGAAAATACGAATTATCAATCTGGATATAAAATGTACGTATGCACTCGGTCTTTTGCCAGAGAAATTGAGATTCCTGCGGATTTAAAAAAAGAATTCATGTCGAAAAGTTAAATCTGCTTAGTAAAATAAAAAAGAAAGATTAAATTAAAAAATTTGTAGTAATTCCTCACACGAGATCAATATTACTCCCGCATATAAAAATGGATCTTAAAAAATTTTATGGACCTTCTCCTATAAGCTTAAAGCAAGTAACGAGGGTCATTAAATAATCATTAAATCTACTACTGCCTATTGCTTTCAGCAAGACTCGCAGTAGAGTATCAACAAATCTCATTGTTGTGTGGCCTTTTTGTTGTATATAAGAAATAAAAAAATCGCGAATAAGGAAGCACGCAAGTGAATGGCGCTGGAAATTTAAATGCTTTGAAGCCCAAGTAGGTACAGTTTTTTTTTAGTACTATACCGCCTAAGTCGAATAATAGTAATATAGTACTAGCAGTATCAGTAATAATATTTATATTAATAATATTGATAATAATAATCATAGTAATAATAATAATCGCCTTAATAGCTAATGCCGAGAGAAAAATATCTAGGGGAGAATATGAGACTATTCGCGCGGTGAAAAATCTAACTATCATGAAATTTAATCATCATCACTATGCTTCATATTATTTCGTGATATTTTTTTCTCGGCGGACATTATTTATTATTTGCATTGTATTTATTTGTGTGTGCTTGTATGTATGTATGTATGTATGTATGTGTGTGTAGGTGTATGTATGTGTATATCTATATATACATTGATAATAGTATCTATCGTTAAATTAAATATATATTTGCAGGTACTCTTTGCACTCTCGAAGTAGAGGCGACTTAAAATTCATATCACTGAACTTGTAACTCGCAACTCGCGCGTCTGCTGCCGCCGCTTTTCTAATGGCAGCCCATACACGTCTCCTCTCATTAACAATTCCTCCTCCTCATCCTTTTCCTGTCCAGCGTCACTGGCAGAGCCAAAAATTTCCGCGCTTTCTTAACCCCCCCCCCCTTTACCCCCGATTCTTAAAATCCCCTACGCCCCCGTCGCTTAGCTTTAAAAATATCGGATTAAAACCGAAAACTGTAGGTGTAGATATGGCTAGCTCAAAATCTTAAAAAAAATCTTGTAAAAAAATCCTACTTGCTCCCTATAGAGACATGTGCCTAATCTTCGATTATGCACATTTTTTTAATAAAATTGCATATCATTTTCGTGTGTATACACTTGTATATACACAGCTCTGCGCTTGCGCTGAAGCAAAAGGGGAAAAAATCTACCGAGGGAATCAGTGTGAAGAAGAAACTTGCTCGCCCCTTCCAACTAATCGCTATCCAAGAAGTATTATATTTACACCTACAGTACTAAAGTCGTATTATTTTTTTCTTAGTTTGGCACACGGAGTCTTCTATTTTGACCTTCCAATTTTACGAGTATAATAAATATATGTATATATAAAGGAGCTGCGCTCAAGGCACTTGTTTCATTAATTTGTATATTTTTTATTTTTCAAAATTGTCTAAATACTGCCTACAATCTGAAATAAAATATTTGTGTTGGAATGGAGCTTGGATTCACAAGAAAATATTTTTGTGTCAATTATTAAAAATATATAAATATATATATATACTACGTGTGTATAATATATATATCACACATTGAAAATTAGAATTTTATTTTTTTTCATGACACTTTATAAATAGTTTGTGTTTCGCAGCGCAGCTCGCCTAACACTAGATTACATATGATATTTAATTGCGAGGAAAAAAAAAAGAAGAAATGGGGTGAAAAAAGTTTAATCTGCACGTATTGCAAGTGTTGCTGGTATATAAAAGAAAAAAAATACGACTTGGTGCAACAAGTTCGCGTTTTAACAAATTTGCGCGACTCGTAAGAAACAAAATCCGTGAGAGTAAAGGCTATAATAATATTAATAATAATAATAAGAGTAATAATAATAATGATAAAATAAGAAAAAAAAAAGGACCCTAGTCTCTCACCTCGTACGTTATTTTTTTTCCTCACTTTTTCCGTCTTTCTATAGAGTAACAACATTCGTTTCCTTTCTTCACTTCTTAACCGCATATGCGCGCTTGCGGCTGCTATAGCCTCATTAGCGTGTCCCTTCGTTCATTCATACATCACGAAACCATTGTGTTTCCGGCCCAAGTGCGCTTCCGTCCTGCACACACACATACACACATACACATCCTTCATTTCGCGTCCTACTTATTTCTCACTCCTACTGTCCTCGCTCAGAGAACCCTTCCTTTCGCGATTCTACTTGAATTTTAAAATTTTGCTCATTCGTCGATACCATGTTACAAATTTTTGAATCTACGCGTGTGTGTATGGATGTTTTTATGTGTATGTTTGTATGTATTTTATTTTTATGTGGTTGTTGCAGGTAATATGTATGTAAACATGTATACATATATAGTATACATGCAGATTTATGAAATTCTAGTTTGGTTTTGGTAGTTTTCCTAGCTCTGCCTACCTTCCGACCGACTATACGTACGAAAAATTCGATAAAAACAAATACTGTAACCTAGAAACTTAATGAACACATCATTTTTTTTTTACGTCTATTAATTTGCCTTGCAATCATCCAAGACCATTTTTTTTCGTATTCGGTCGCATTCACTCGTTTTCGGCTATTACGCTTTTCGCAGTCTCTCACTCATGTGCTCTTTATTTTTTTTTTTTGCATTTGCATTTTTCAGCTTGCTGGAGTTTATTAAAAAAACTTGTTATTAATTAATAATTGATTAATAATGAATGCACACTCACGAAAAACAAAAACTACACGCATTATCTTCTTTCTCGCGCGATTATTTATTAAAAGGATTTATCTTCGGTGTAAGTGTATGTTTACAAATATTTTATTATTCGCTCGCGAACACTTTTTGCCTTTTCAATTACAAAATCTTAATCTTTTTTTTGCTTTGTGTTAAGCGCTAAGTATATACGTTTTATACTTATAACACAGATGCTTTACACATACATTATCATTTAATATATGCTTCACCATTTGTTTTGCCAATATTTTTACGAATAGTCGTATATGACTACCGGGTCATGTTATTTAATCATAAGCTTTTCAATCGATACATTTTTTTTTTTTTTTAATTTATACATTCATATAATATCTATTAATATATACATATCGATGTTTTATGATACGTCGTTATTTTTCAATTTTCAATCAAAGTTCCTAAATCAAAAGAAAACGTCGATGCAAATAGGCGTGAAATCAACTAAAACGTTAACAATATAATGTTAACAATATGACAATAATAATAATAATATAATAATAATAAACATACTAATAATAATAATAAACATAGTAATAATAATAATAATAATTATAATAATAATATAATAGCAGTTTTAATAATAATAATAATAATGTTGATATATTGGTATAATAGATATTACAGCTTTTATTTAGCATCGTTTAATATGTCAATATAATATTTTTCACTCCTCTCTTTCTCTCAATTTCTCGCGTTGATTTAGCATCCCTATAAATTAAACTAACGTATTTTAATAAACAAACCCTACATGTGTATTAAATCAATTTCTATGTACACTTTGTTCATAACACACGAGAAATAATTACGGTATCGCAAGCGATTCTCGGATAATCAAATTTTTCGTTACTTCATTAATTTTACATTTTCTAGATATTTTTGGGCTGGAGAGAGAAGAAAATAAGTTACTTTTAACACAAAGGAATACGGAGCTAACGAGTCTTTGTCTATTTCTATTGCAGTCGAAAATGATGATGATGATTATGATGATAATAGTAATGATGATAAAAAAAGACAAAAAAAAAATAACTAGGTAGGAGCAAAAACTCGTGCACCTTATGCAAACTTTTTTACTATCACAATATATTCCCTTTGTTTTGTTTTTTTTTTTTTTCATTTTTCATCTAGAAAATAATGAGAGAACTGGGCGTGTGCTTAAAAAATATACAGCCCTGCTGCATTTCAACACGTCGTTGTCTTTTTGCTAGAACTAAAATTTAACGAAAAACAAAATTTTCAAGTTTCAAATTTTAATGTTAAACCAGAAAAAAAAGAAACATAAAAAAATGTCATTTATATATATAATATATATCCATATATTTTATGCTATATAATTTCCTATATTTAATTTACGTTTTGCGCGTATATAAATGTATATAATAAATGGGTACATAAGCATTGGCATCTCACGTTTCATTTTTATGTACAAGGTTTCTCGAGGTGCGGCTGAGCCGACTTCGGCGATTTTATCGTAAAATTATCAATTTTTTTTTTTTTATTCTTAATCGTCTCATTACTAAAAGTAGCAAATGTGTATGTGATTAGCAATCAATAAATCTTATAAATAAATAATAATAATGATAATAATATCCTAATAATATTAATAAAATTATAATGACCACCACTACACTCAAAAACCTAATATCGCTAAATTTCAACAGTCCCGGTACATACCACCTATACATACACGTATGCATACCTCTCTCTCTCACTGCCACACAAGCGTATATTTATATATTTATGCGCGAGATGCGCGCTAAAAGGAGCGGACAATCGTCACTGCGTTCTGTACAGCTAACTATACCAAGTCGCTGTGTCACCGCTGCCGGCAAGCGGCTAGCCACTTCCTGGCTGGGCCCCGGCCCTGCCGCGCCCTCCTTTTCCAAGGTTAAACTTGTACTTTATAAATTACAAATCATCACGTATACATGTGTATATGATGAATATCAATTATAATGATGATAATAATAATAATATTAATTATATAATAATAATAATAATCATAATATTTATGAATATACATGTAGTATATTAAATATATGTGTATATATATATGCATAAATTATTTACACCTGGGTAAGCATTGTCGTCGTATAAAAAAAAAATAAAATAAAAAAAAGGAGAAAAAAGAAGAAAAGCAGTATTATATATGTGTATGTATAAATATATCCGGGCGAAAAATAGTAGGGAGCTCTTATCTGTCTCACGAGCTCTTATGCGTCCACGTTTAACGCGAGATCAATCGCCAAGCGCACAAGTCCCTGTCGTGTTTGCTTCTTAAAAAGCTCAGCAACAGCAGCAGCGTCAGCCTCCCCGTAGCGCACGCGGTCCAGCCGCGCTTATTCCTTCATTCCCTTTCCCCTTCTTTCTTTTCAACCAGCGTCCATAGGAGGCGCGCCGCGCCAGGACGACTCAGGAAGACAAGTGTGTATACACGTTTCCATTGCCATGCAAAAGGCGCACCTTTGCTTTATACTTTGCTGCAAGGAGCTTAACTCTTACTCTTCGTAGTCATCTTCGTCTTCGTCGTCGTCATCCTCGTCATTTTCGTCATTTTCTTCCTCCTCCTCCTCCTCCTCCTCTTCTTCCTCCACGACTTCTTCTTGTCCTTCTACCTCGTCTTCCATCTCTTCCTCCTCCTCCTCCTCCTCCTCCTCTTCCTCTTCAGCGAAGCCAAGCTCCATCTGCAAGCTCGCGACGTGCTGCTGGAGCTGTCGGCTGCGCTCCTGGAGCTCGGCGAGCTTGAGCAAGTACTTATGGTCCATCTTGGTGAGCCTGCGGCACATGCTCGCGGCTCCGCTGAGGATCTTGACCTTGGGCGCGAACTTGTAGCCGACGAGCTCGGGCACGAGCTTGCGCAGGTCGTCGAACATTGAGCGCAGGTGTATGCGCCGCTTGCGCTCCATGTTGTTGTGCTGGTTGCGCTTCTCGGTGCTGAGCTCGTCCTCGTAGAGGTGCCGCACGCTCTTGGCGCGCCGACCCGAGCTTGAGGCCCCGCGCTGCTTTTTCGTCTCGCTGCCGCTACAGCTGCTGCTGCTACTACTCGAGGGGGTCGTGGGCACCTGAATGCTACGCTTGCGAACTCCATTGCTCGGAGGCCGACCGCGTGCTCGGTGCTGCTGCTGTTGTGGCTGAGGCGACGACGCAGGTGTCGTGGACGCTGTCGAACGACCGGGAACGGGAGTTCCGGGAGCTGTGCTGCTGCTGGTGGAGGTGGTGCTAGTGGTGGTGGCCTTGCGCTGAGGCCGCAGCTTAAGGGCGGAGTTGACGGTGTGTTGGTAGTGTTGCTGCTCAGCCGGGCTAGGCTGGGTGGGCAGAGATAGCACTGAGGCTGCACTGCTCGCTGGGTAGCGCGGCTTTTCGCACGACACCACGTCGATTTCCTCCTCTGTAACAGAAGAAAAGATTTGTTTTGATTAAGTATATTTTATGTAGACCAAATCGATTCATTAAAAAACTCAAGAGAAGCCATAACATAAAATATAAAAAAAAAAAAACGAAAATTTTTTTTGCTTATTACAAACAACATATGATTTCCTCTGCCCGTTTTTTGACACACATTTTCTTTACGTTGCACATGAAGCTATTCGATTAAAGAAAGAGAGCATATAACTTTTAGGTTTCCCCTTGCAGTACAACCCCTACTTATCATCCACCTCTCCCATTGCTCTCGGAAAACAGGGGGCAGATGAAAATTCATTTTCTCCCCTCGATTGATATCTGGCATATAAAGTCGGAATGATAATAATAATAATAATTTAAGTGTTGCTTCGTTGTGAAATAATTCTGAAACACACACACAGACACACGTGTATACACATACACAAGTTAATGACAAAAAGAGCCAGGGTGGCGCCAATAAATTAAAATCCACAGTTCTAGTAAAGAGAAAAATAAAAGAAGTTTTTTTTTTCTTATTTAGGGAGTGAATGGACGGGGGTGTGGGGGAGGACCTTGGGGTAAGTGCAGTGGCAGGGTCGGTAACAGTGGAGTCATTGTACGACGTGGGGTGACAGACCGGGGATGACCTCGAGCTTGTGGGTGCGCGCGTGCGCTGATTGCCTATACGGAATGGGGGGAGGAAAAATTGAGTCTCCACAACCCCTACGCGACCTTGGAAGAGCTTTCCCCTGTTGCTGCGTAGTTCGTACGAAGTAGTTGAAGGGCGTAGTAGGAGCGGGAGCCACCTCGACCCTTGGCCTTTTCTTTTCCTTCTTCTCTCCCCCCAACCAAGAGCCCATAGTCGCCGCCGCGGCTGCCTCGGTCGGGAGCTTTTCCGACGTTATACAAACGTAGGAAAGGCGCCCGAGGGTGCAAGCATCGGTGCTATAGTTCACTGGCGCAGGCGCCACACACGGAAATATTACCATAATTAAAGTAGAAGTTACTATATTTATTTCGTTTCATTACTTGTACGGGCGTATACTACCTTTACCCAAATCAAGATATACATACAATTAAATAAGCTAATTTTTTTTTTTTATTTCAAATATTTGTTTATTTGCATTATAGTAATAAGTATTACAAATTGAACAATTTTTATGTAGTCATGTAGTAATTTTTACTATTTCAACAATAATAGCAATAATTTTTGATTGAAGATAGAAAAAAGATATTTTTATTAATGACATTTATTAAATAAATAGAATGAAAAAATATAAAGGATAAAAGAGGAAGAA
>JAPYZE010000825.1:0-30047 GCA_030522805.1 Leptomastidea abnormis
TATATATATATATATATACGTAAAGCATTGTATATAGTGGTGTTATAAAGCGCGGCCTTTGATAGACCGATTTTTTTTTTTTATTTTGATTCTGGCAAACAAAGAGAACTTGGCGAAAGGTTGAAGATTGAAAACGCATGCTTGGCTTATCGATAAAGTAACTGCGGCATGTTGCTGTAATAGCTATATATATATCTGGTCAATTGAAATTAGTGAGATGTTTTTTTATTTTTTAATAAAATTTTTTGTTAATTAAACCTATTTATTTTTTGATAAAATAAATAATTTTATTGAGAATTGATTTAAAAGTCAATTAAAAATTTGAGACAATTAATTTCTAAAAATCTTCAAAATATTAGAGAAATAACGTAAATGTGAATTTATTATTTTTGTATGTACATAGATATCATTTAGTTTGAATATGATGTCATTGTAGAGATATATTTTGTACACTTCCTAAAGTGAGGTTTTTCGTTTAACAAATGTTTAATATAACATTGCTACTAGTATTGGTTACGTAAAACGTGCTTTTGGTTAAAAAAAAAAAAAAAAAAGAACAGAAAAATAACCAAACTAGAGTATAAGCAAAAAAGAATTTTGATATGTATGGTTTGTGTGTGTGTGTACCATAAATGCGTGACCTGTGGTGAAAATTCAAAAGTGAAAAAAATAGGAAAAAGGGTGTGTGTGTGTGTGTGTGTGTGTGTGTGTGTGTGTGTGTGTGTGTGTGTGTGTGTGTGTGTGTGTGTGTGTGTGTGGTTAGTATCAAATGTTCGCACGAATTTTAGAATATCAAAAGTTTTCTCTCTATTTCTTTTTCAAAATAGTGAATGCATAGTGGCAAACATGTACACATTCGATTTCCCTTTTTTTTTTTTTTTTAGATGCAAAATATTCTTATTCTAATCAAATATTCGATTATTCTTTAAAAAATCTAGTGTATCTACCACGTAAGAATTAAAATTTTGTGCAAACTCTTAAAAGGATTGTATCTACCGTCATTATAATCCACAGCATCTTTTCAATAATAAATAAAACACACAGAACAGACACTTTAATATAAATATACCGCTAGAATTACAAGCCAGTAAATTTTTAATATCTCATAGCAAAACGTTATATTCAAGCTCTGCCCACTATTCTTTATTATTCCATCGAGCTTTTTTTTTTTGCTCTTACACTCGTTTATTCGCTTATTAATTCGGTACGAGACTTTACGACTAGATCGTTATCGAGATCTCGCACTTGAACGAGAAGGAGGAGTAAGTAAGTAAGAAAGAAAGAAAGTAAGAAGAAAAAGAAGAAGAAACAGCTATCTATATAATATAAGAGATATCGTTGTCTGGTTCGTTCAACGGACTCTGTTTATACGTTATGTAGGCTCTGCACTGCATATATAATGCATCTTCTTCTTTCTTTTCAATGTTCCTCTTTCGCTCGATTGAGCTGCAATTATATATCCCTCCCCTCTCTCAGATAAAGAGTTCCTGGCACATACACATACAAACATACACACTATGGGCGTTAGACGACACAAGGTTCTCTCACGGGAATATTATATTATGTATAAAAGGAATGCTTACTTCTCGATGTGAAATTAATAAATGCCGTAAAATGTAAGAAAAGAAAGAAAAGGAGAAAGAGCAAGAGAGAGAGCTTGTTTTAGAGATAGTAGATAAATAACGAAAGCAAGTGGTTGAAAGCCACTGACATTCTTACGCTAACCACAGAGAGACGTTCTTTTTTTTTTTTTATTGCCCTAAGGGGGTCTCTCTAGCTGCCTTCTTTTACCTTTCCCTATATACCTCCCCTACCATCCTTTTACCACACACATACACACTTTTTTTTTTCACCAAGATCAAGTAAAAAGTGTTAAATTTTTTTTCTTTCCTTCTTTCTTTTTATTTGTCTTATAACTTGGTAAAACGATCTTTGTCCGCTAAAAGAAAATTAACGATCACGCTAGTAGTGTATAAACAGGTGTGGGTATAATAGGTGCGTGAAGAAAAAAAAAAAAGAAAATACTACACATAATATATATAAAACTATCCTTTATTTTTTGTCTACCTCGTATTTATTGTGTTCAAATACTATATACCTTATACTTTCTGAGATATATATACTACTAGATATTACAATACCTTCGATAGTATATACATTCAAATTGAATTCAATTAAAATTGTTTTATATGTCACGTGTATGTATGTATGTATACATATATTTATATCATACGTGTGTATTGTACACGTGAGTTTCTACCAAGGTCGAAAAAACGTTTTTTTCTGTTTTCTTTTTTTTATCAGTTGCAAACGATCGTACCGTTAGTCCATTATATATATATATATATATATATATATATATATATATATATATACCTTCCCCCCTTTTTACTATGATTTATCCTCTGCTAATCTAGTAAAATCGTTGAATTTGCGTTCGCAATATCATATAGTATATAAAGCACTATCGAACGTCTTGAAAGTACAGAATGAAAAAAAAAAACAAAAAAAGAAAGAAGAGTAAACGAGAATGATAAGTGGAGAGTGAGGCAAATCGAAGAAGATTCTATACGATGTAAGTATACCTACTACTACTACTACTGCTACTACACAGCAGGAACATGTCGACTATATAGAAAAAGAGAGAAAGGGAGTGTCCATATATACATGCAATGATTGTCGGTTTTCGCGCTTTATTATTTGCCAAGCTTTTCCGCTAACGGCTTTCTATCCTAGCTATATGTATTTATACCTATATAAAACAGCTACAGCATCACAGACCATCTGCCTATATATACGTTGGTCTATTACAACAAGGCTATACTAGCCTCGTAAATCCATGGTGGTTTGCTGCTGATGCTGATGCTGTTGCTGATGCTACTACTACTACTATACTCGAGTATAGGCTGTCGTCGCGGTGATTTCCGGCGTTTCTGGCCAAGGCCGTTTTGCACTATGATATACGCGGAAGTATAGTTTCTATATCGATATACATATACATATCATCGACTATAATCGTTGTTCGGTTGTATGTATGTATGTATACCGTTTGTTGAGCTTATATACATATGTGAAGTCTCTATACGAATGAGTATTAGATACTAGAGTTGAAGTGAACGAGATTTACCGAGTGATAAGTTTTTAGCTGAGCTTTAGTCTCTTGTGGTTGTTGCTCTGCGTGGGAGAGACCACCTTGGTGTTTCTTTGAACAATATAAGTTTGAAAGATCTTGCATGATGGAATTTGAACTGGAGTTCAATTGATTTTCTTGGTTACAAAAACTGTTAAGGAAGAAGTTTTATGATTCTCAAGAGATTATTCCTTCGAGAGAAATTTTTCACGGAAAAGGGAAAAATTGCGAATGAAAAGTGGTTGGATTATTGGTGTAATATAAAGTTTTTTTTTTATTAAATAAATGTATAAATTTTTTTGTTGCTATACAAAATCTTAAAATCTGTATACTATAGTAACACAGGGGAATTTTAGTTATATATCTACAACACAGGCAAACTGTTTTTTTTTTTCAAACTTCTAAATCAAGCTCTATCCTTTTCCCACGAGAGTAAACTTATCTCGCTAAAAAAAAAAAAAAAAAAAATTCTCGTCAATTTGTTACACATATTTCTCACCCAAGCTATAGCCGTCATTATAGCACAATTTTCGTATACCACCCTCAAAAATATATATATCTATATTCCCCTCTCCTCCTTCACAACTCGTACCTTAACTCGTTGGCAGTAGTAGTAGTAGTAGTAGTACTAGCAGCAACAGCAACAGCAGCAGCCACAAAACTTTTCCACTCCTCGAAATACCTGCACTGCCTGATCCAACCCCTATACGACACAGCTAAAGGAAAGGAAAGGGGGGTAGGTAGGTAGGTAGGTAGGTAGGTAGTCTTAGGAGAAAGAAGGACGCCGGGAGCAATTTGTCGAGGCAGGCTCACAAGCTTTCGCGGCTGCTGCTGCTACTACTTCGCTATACTACTACCTACTACCGCCTCGTCGTCGTCGTCCCGAGAGCGACATATCGAAAAGTTTTTCGGGCGTAGGAAAATTTTGCGCTCTAGCTCCAGAGTTTCGACATCGTCGTATAGTCAAGAGAAAGAGAGAAAATATGTGTGTGTGTGTGTGTGTGTGTGTGTCCGCCTTTCTGTATTGTAGTAGTAGCAGAAGCAACCTGAGAAAGAGAGAAGAAGGAGTGTAAGCTGACAGTCGCCAAATTTCTCGAAGCCACCATACCTATACACTACCTATATCTACCAGCGTCTCGCGTATTTGCGGATTAAAGTTTGCCGAAGTTTAGAAAAAGGGGTGAGATACACGTATATACACACACATGCTCAACCAACTCATTCCCAAGCGACGTGGGTCTTCTCTTCTTGCTCTTCTTCTTCTTCTTCTACAGTATGAGCGACCTGACCGCGTGAATACGTGCATATATGTGCTTATATGCGGTGCTATCTACTGCGACAGAGTCGCATTGATGGGACGCAAGATAGTGGAAAATCACATGGCAAGCAAAAAAAATGTACACATGTATAGTGTAGAGAGATATAGAGAATGCGGAAAAAATTACTTTATTGCTCAGAGAGACAATTTTTCTTTTTTTTTTTTTTTTTTTGAGAAATGTGATGAGTTATATAGCGTAGCCGAGCTTTTTTTTCTTTCGATTCTGTCTCTACTCCTTCTTTCCCTAGTTTTGATGAGAGGAGGATAGAAAAAGAAGAAGAAGAAGAGACGATATATCGCGAAGACGTCGTCGATTTCAATCTTCTTTCTGTACATATATCAGTTGACTATTCGAGCAAGCTCTTTAATACCTTATCCTCCTACCCCCTCCCAACCTACTTCAGTCTAAAGTATAGTCAAGGTATTTGTAGCGGGAAATAAGTTTGAAAATTGAAAAAATTTTAATTTATTCTCAGTTAAATATTTTCCAAGTTATATACGTATTATATAGAGCTATTTTTATATATTTCGATCGATGTAACTCTTTTTTTATGATATTTTTTACAAGGTATCTTCTTTCAATAATATTGCAGTTATTTCTTTTTTTTTTTAATATAAATTTTATTTCAACTGTATTTATATAAATGATGCAATAATACGTCAAAATTGTATGTATACACATACACCAATAAAAAAAAAAATCAATTACAAATATGTACCTATATTTGTTTTTTAAAAATTAATAATAACCGAGAAAACGCAACGTGAGATAGAAAAAGAGTATCGTGGCATTTTGCGTTGCATATTAATTGACGAATCTAAAAATCATATTCCATGAATCAATACGTCAAATAACGAGATACATCAATATCACAAATTAAAAAAAAATATATATATTTTCAATCAATTGCTGAATGCGCATCAAAATAGTTGATAAATATACGTAAATTTGTATGACGAGTTTAAGAAGAGAAGAAAAAAAAAGCTCAAAATTTAAGTAAAAAAGCTGGATAACGAGGGATAATCCTTATAGGTCACCATCAGTTTGAAGGACAGGAGACATTTTTCCAAGCTTTAGAAGCACATATAGGAAAGAAGAAAAAGCAAAGGATGCTAAGAAGACACACACACATACACATACAGGGTGAGTAACCAACGAAATGTCGAGGTTGCTCGGTCGCGTAACGAGACGCCAGGGATAAAGAGTAGGACACACATAGAAAAAGAAAAAAAGCCAGTTTTGCTCGGCCAAACATACATACATACATACGTAGCATACACGTGTGTTATTAGATACGAGTAAAAAAGAGGGAGTCACGGTAAAAGGTAGCAGTATAGTAGAGAAAGATCGAAAGCAAGTCTCCCCTTCACCCTCTCTCCACGCAAGAGAAAGAGAAAGATAGAAAAATACATAGTGCTAGTTGCATTCGGATCACGTCGTGGCCACACCCGCGCATTCCATATTTTTCCATCGAGGCCTTTTATGTATACCTATATATATTTTTTTTATATAAATACATAGGTATGTATGTATGTATGTTGTGTATATATGTATCGCGTTGGACTAACATTAGATCGATCTCGCGCATTTATAGTATGTGGCCAAACATAACACTATGTATACGTTATGTTTGTATGTAGGATATCGCACTTGGTGCTGCTACTGTTGTTGGTTCGCGCTCTTTTGTTGTTCAGGATATGCTGTGTTTGTATACCTATATATTAGTTGTAACGTTGTAGTAATCGAGAGGTATGTGTGAGTTTTGATGATAGTAGTATGTATGTGTGTGTGTGTGTATGCAGAGATGTACGTAACCCGTTGTAACATTTTGATAAGGGCTACTGTTGCTAGTGAGGCTCGTTTATTGGGAGTAGGCTACGCTATGCTTTTGAGGGGCCTATGTGTAATGGAGAATATGGACATATCACGCATGTTGGTGTGAGAAAAGGTTATTCAGAAGGAGGAGGAGGATAAAGATATGAAAGGACGGTAGACATAGTAGATGATATGGTGCGTAGGAGTATGAGGAGGAGGTGGTGAAGAAAAAGAAGAAAAAATTTTAGCGCTGAAATTGAGCGTTAGATTTATCGGCGTAATTTTGAGGACTTATTATTTTCTCTGACACCCCTAGTATCCTTCTTTCTTCACTTTTTTTTGTTTTGTTTTGTTTTCCTTCTTTACTTTTATTTTTTATTTTCTTTTCTTTACTTGCTTGCTTGCTTGCCACGTGGCTAGCAGGTGAAAAAGTGTTTCAATTTAATTTTGAAATTAGGTTGTGCGGCTTGAGGGGCTTGAGAGAAAGAGGAAAAATACAATGAATTACATGACGATGTATAGGTATATATGTATTATACATATTATAAAGTTTGAACCTTTTTGCACTTTAATAATTTATACAAGGTTGGAAGTGTGGGGGGATAACTTATATTGTCGGTTATATGTTAACGATGTACTATGTGTGTAAAAAGTATCGAACATATTTTGTTTTTTTTTCTTTTTTTTTAGCTATTAAAGTTTTAATGTCTTGGAAAAATTGAATTGTTTTAATATTTCAAAATGAAAAATTTTCTATATAAGTCTCATATTATTTAGTATTCCACATTTGAATTATTGAAATTTTCATTAATAATATATCATCAATAAACCATAAAAAAAAAACGAAATTATATTTCAGATTCTATACTAAAATTTATTCATAAATTAAAAAGACAGATAAAAAAAGTTATTAACAAGACCAACACACTAATTTTCATCTCAAGAAAATTACAAAAATTTTTTTATAAACAACAACTTTTTGTATGCAAGTCTAAAAACGATTTCGAGCATAAACTTGCTACATACGGTATAAGGTACTTCATTAAACCTAACAAGTGTCATTTCCTACGATGGAATGCAAAGTAACCAACTGGTAGGTAGTGACAACCACAGCAGCAGTAGCAGCCTTCAGCTCCAAAGCAAAAAAACTTGGTATATATAAGGTATAAGAAAGAAGAAGAGACATCAGCATCAGCGTAGCTGCAGTAGCCATAGAAAACTAAAAAAAAAAAAGAAAAGAAGTTGAAACTCTTCTCTGTCCTTCATAGTCGGCAAATATCTCGACGTCCAGCCATAGCGTGTGTGTGTATATATACCACTTACGCGAAAAGCTAAAATGACGCGACAGCAAGAAGAAGGAGAAAGAGGAGTATAGTAACGCAACGCAAGAGAAGGAAAAAAGCTCTTTCTCTCGCGCGCCACTTCGAAAATAGAAAGACGCAAGTAAGAGAGAAAGAGAAAGAGATGTTGAAGAGTATACAGAGAAGCGGAAGAGGAAAGGAGCTCAAGGGAGAAGGATAGAAAAGGGTAAACGAGGGGAGGGGGGAGGGGGGGTATAGTAGGTAAGAGAGAAGAAGCCTCAATTTCCTCGACGTATTTGCTCGGCTGAGATGGGGAGAGAGAGAGAGTGAGTCGACGTCGGAGTGGTACGCATACACACGGTAGTAGAAGCAGTAGCAGAAGCAAGACCCTTCTATATATACTGCATCATTCGCTACTGCTTCTGCACGCGGGACAAATATTTACGGACTGTGCGCGACGTCGGCCGAGTGTATACGGCCGGTTTGTCTATACAGATATATGTATATTGTATATGTATAGAGTGTGTACAGGTACGTATACGAAGCGAGTGCTTCGTCGTGTTCTTGTAGATATATATAAGATACACACGTGGAGTTCTTCACTAAATGCCTGTTTATGGCGGCTCCTTATATACTTCCTTCTCTATCTTACTTTGGAGACGTAAAGGATCGCCGACAGGATCCCGCAAGCTCTCGACCGTTTGCTGTGTATATACTATATTGAGTGAGGAAGAGAGAAAGAGAGAGAGAGAGAGAGAGAGACAGCTGAGAAATTTCCTCCGTGTACCAATGTCGAGTAGTAACTAATAGTAGTAGTAGTAGTAGTCGTTGGCTTCCGTCGTACCAACTATAGCGATTGAGCTTGCAGGATATATAACTAATGGTTAAAAATATATCTATATATGTATATCTGTAACTATATATACCGTATATTTACGAGTGCGATAACTCGCGTATATGTATGTATGTATGTTGGACGTACTGTTACTGCTACTGTATGTTACTATATACTACTACCTGTAGTGACGTATTGAAAATAGCGACAAACATTTTAGTCATGTGAGTAAAAGGGATGATAAGGGAATTTTTGAAATTGTAGTGTGACGAAATGTGTTATCGTTGACGTACACACATACACACGCATATAACTCTAATTCAATATTCGATATTTTTTTCTCTTTATCCTTTTTTTTTTTTTAATAAAAATTCATATGTATACAAACATAACTGGAAGTCCATACGTACATAAAGCTTTCCTCGATAATCGAACAAAAAAAAAGAGTCAATCTTGTCCGGAAAGCTCTGAAGTTTCGAATATAGGTATATCTACAGATCTACTCATATGTGTTACATACCTACACATTTCATATTTTCAAGTATGTGGACTCTCACTTTTTCTCTCATTCTCAAAAGCAAGAATTCAGCCGAACAATTCCGCGAGCCACACACCCCCACGCTACTAATGCACAGTCGGCCTCTGGCATTAGAATAGAAATGGAATGAGTATGTATACTTTACACACATACACACACACACACACACATACTTGTATGTGAAAAAGCAATTCGGTTGAAGCTAGCCTCACCATCACCACCAGAGTACCACCAGAGAACCATCAACTTTCTCTTTTCAACCAAAACGGGCGCGAGAGCATACCATCCCCTCAGTCGAGAGAAAGAGAGAGAGAGAGAGAGAGAGAGAGAGAGAGAGAGAGAGAGAGAGAAAGCTGTCAGGAGCACGTGGCAGCAACTAACGATCTGCTTTTAAAAACGCTCTCGTCTTCCGTCGCAAAAAGAGAAGGGGAAGGGAGAAGGGGGTGAAAAGCAAGAACGAAAGAGCGTTCTAGTTGCGAAAAGAGGAAATTGCAGGAGACACACCGCGAGCAGCAGCAGTAGTAGTAGGTATAGAAGGGATGGGTGTACGTTCTATATGCTAGAGAAAAGAAGAGAGAAAGAGAAATCGTTGTGATTGTACGATGAAAAGAAGAGGATGAGAAGAGTAACTGGCAAAGGAACTAATATACGACGTGACTTGTAAAATTGACATGGTGGGGGGAGGAGGGGAGAGAGATTCAAATAGTAAAATAGAAGAAAAAAAAAATTCAATGTCGCGAGATAGAATGAAAGAATAGCGGACATTTTTTTAGATATATAATATTTCTCTCGTCGAGCGAATTGAAAACTTTTTGGCTTTGCAAGCCGAATTTTAATTTCTATTCGGACATTTGATGTTGGATATTATATATTATCTGTTTTTCTGACAGTGTTACGGTGGAGAATATGAGATATTTTATGTTGGATTTAAATGAGTTTGACGTTATATGAATTGCGAACTGATTTTGGATATTCGCAGAAATATAAGCTGGAATATTCGTGTTAGAGTTGCAAATTAATTATAATCAATGCAATGTTAAGATATTGAAAATAGAACATCAACTTTTTAGTTTTTGATATAAAAAAGTCATCAAAAAGATACGCAAGAACTCGATCACATTTTGACATAAAAGCTTACAAGGATGATTTAACCCAGCGAGAAAGAAAGAGAAATTTGGAGATAGGGATAGAGATAGTCAAGCTTGAAATGAAGCTGTTGACCGAATCATTAGAGGGGCCGTTAATTAATGCCCAGAACCATCCATGGTATGCTATGGCATTTGAATACTTGATTAAAAGCGAAATAACTCTCAGGCTCCTCTCTCTCTCTCTCTCCCTTTCTCCCGCATGCATAAATTAACAAAATCATGGTGAATTCTATCTCCAGGCTATCATATACGTATCCTCTATATGTATACATGTGTAAACGAGAAAGTAAAAAGGAATATGGATATACTATACTCGAAGAGATTGCAGGATTGAAAATTAGAATTGAAAATAAGAGCAAATCGCGCTTTAATTCGTCGTACTTAAAACTTAAAAACTTTCACATACTTTATTCACTTAGCTTCGCAAGCTCGTAGAGAGATTCTATCCAACTACTTATATATAGGCATCATTCTTTTTCTTACAAAAAAATCCTCTTCTCTTCTCTTTCTCTTACCCCATATAATTTTTAATCACCCAGCGTAACCCAAAGAACTTCGCGCTCTTACTTTTTTTTTCTTTCTCGCGAGAAGATAAAGGAAAAAAAAGTTGTAAGAGAAGGTTGGTAGGGCCACAAAGTTGAGCTTTTCGAGAAAAGTTTTCGTAAGAGAGAGAGAGAGAGAGGAAGAAAGAAGGGCTCTAGCGCTTTTTCTTGAATAGCCTCAAGGGAGATGGTCTTGAGATCTTGGCCAGTGAAACGCTTGGTCACATACTAATGAACGACGCGCTATATATACTCCTCTCCTCCTTATAGTCCTTCGACTACTGGATTTACCGTCGTTCGTTTCACTTTTGTGTGTTATGTGATAGGGGGGAGCTTGCGGATATGGCTAGCGGCGTATATATTGTTCCCAAAATATTCTTACTGAGACAGAAAATTTGAGAAGCTGATATTTACTATATATTCCCATTGATACATATATATATTTTTTTTTTGGACATGTTTGTCTGCAGATTATGCTTACCACCCTATACTTGTACTCTCTGATTCTTTATCTTTTCTTTCTTATTCTTTTATTTTCTTATTTACGAGGTAAAAAAAAAAGATATGAATAGCTAGAGGGAGAAAAGGTAATTGTTACAGTATTTACTTTCAGTAATCTTAATGCATAAAGTGGATTTCTAACAAAAAAAAAGAGAAAAGAAAAAAGAAATATATCTCATATCAAGATCTTGATTAATGTGCATCGATAAGATATATATGCGTTTGAATTAGCTTACTTTTTTTTTTTATACGTGGAAAGTATACAGATTTACGTTAATAAAATACTGATATTTATAAACTAAGTTTTATTAAGAGAGATTATTATATAGAGAAGAAAAAATTGTTGAATTTAATAAAATGTTAAATTATGATGATTTATAAAAATGTATTTCTAAACAAACTTTTATTTGATGTATTAACAGACGTAATATTACATTCGATGTACGTAATAATGAACGGAAAAACACGTTAACTTCAACGTATCCACAAAACATTGTTATCAAACAAGTATTTCTCAATCAAAAATTTAAATTAATAAAAAAGAACAGTCACTCATTAATTCTAATTAAACTTAAAAAACCCGTTCATTTATTATTTTCTTTTTTTTTTCATTTCACTTACACAACACAAATTTTTATGCATATAAAAGAAGCTATTAAACATTTTTTTTTAAGCAGACAGTATAAACTACCAATGTTCGATTTTCCGGTTATCGCAAAAGAGGAACAGAAAAGCAGGAAGGAGTAGTATAGAGAAAGAGAGAGAAACATTATATTAAACTCAAGCTCTCTCTCTCTCTCTCTCGCGTAATAGCACGAATTTCCGATCGTGAGAAATCTATCTCTATCGTTATAGTCGGCCTCGATCTCATTTCTTCCTCTGTTGCCACACTCTCTTTCTCTTTCTCTCTCTCTCTCCACCCTTTTTCAACCAAGTCGCTAACCGCTTTTCCTATATATACACTCGTTTTGCTTGGTCTCTTTCTCCTTAGCCCGATTACCAAGCTACTCTCTCTCTCTCTCTCTCTCTCTCTCTCTCTCTCTCTCTCTCTCTCTCGGAAAACGTTTTTACGTCATTTCCTTTTCCTCCGACGATTAATTCTGCAGGCAAGTTATTTACTTAGACTCTGGTGTGTATACGAGTTGTCGAAATAACCGCATCTCTCTCTCTCTCACTTTTCTCTATTGGACCATAGCTAATAGGAATTGAAGCCGTAATTAGAGAGTAGCGAAACTGCGTTTGGTGTTTTAAAATACTAAGGAAAATTTTATCAAGCGCAAGTAACTCTATATATTTCTCTTTCTTTCTTACTTATACTATATCGACGTACTTATAACTCTCGTATCCTGTCGATCATACATAACTCAAACTCCATTATACACATCGATACCTATATATACATACATCAATATACGTATCTCACTTATTCCTCCAGGCAATGCATGTATAAATATTTCGATAGAAGTAGCACACGCTCAAGTAATCCACAACGCATCGTTCGCATCTCAATGAGCCGGAAAACTTAATCACGATCGGCCACTACTATACTATTACAAACTAAACTTTCTCATTAAAGCCGACGACTTGCTTATAATCTATATAAACTGAAAAAAAAAAAAAAAATTGCTGGACCAAAACTTGAAAAACTTAACCGAACAGTATAGTAGCGTTAAACTTTTTAGCAGCTTTGGTAATTGCATCGAAAAAATTGATGATCAAGTTTAAATGAAGGAAGGGGTGGTAGTAAATAGACGTGAGAAAAGAAGACTTACAGCTCTTCGTTAATAAGCCGTAAGAAAAGACGAGTTGGCCATAAAGTATAAATTCAACTATATATATATAACGCACCATTTCCGTTAAAAAATTTTTCTGTACAGCTTTCATAACACATTAACTAATAGCGTATACGAGAGAAAAATGAAGGTTGTTGAAAAAGCTTGCCAAGACTAACTTCAATTACAATCCATTAATATCGGCGGAGTTAAGGTTTGAAAAGTTTTAGAGATTGAGCAGAGTAAATCCTCATACCTTTCAAAACGTGCGCAAGGGTTTCCTGACCACGATAATAAGCAAAATCGCACTAGCACTTTAGTTCTATATATATATTATAAACTTCAGCAATGTAGGTGTATAGAGGGATCAGGTTAATAAACTTAAATGGTTCACCGTCTCGAAGTTTAATACAGGACCTACGAAGGTTCTCTCTCTTACTATCCTTCGATGCAATCTTGCATCATTCACCTTACTCCTCAGCCTTATTACAGTCAGACCGAACAATCCTTCGACACTTGGGTTTGAAAAGCTCATACTGCTTTAAATATATATAGGTATGTATAGCTTGAAAACGTGTCGTATAAAATACACATAGCAGCTACCGGCTCATCTGGCAACGCTAGCAAAAGTAGAATTAAAACTTTTCCTCTGAAATGCAGATGTGGCCTTACCCCCTCCTACTATTATTTTTTCTTCTTTTTTTTTTTCATTCAAACGAAAGGAATATTTTGCCTGTCAAAATCTGTGTATAGTCTCTCTAGTTGTATATACATACAGAGAGAGAGAGAGAGAGAGAGAGAGAGAGAGAGAGAGTGGAAGCTTTTGCATCGAACTTGCTTTTGCTAAGTTTGAACTGCTGGCAAATCTTATAAAAGGAAGGAGGGAAAGCTTCTCTTATTCTAAAGTATATATGTATGTATGGGTGGATGGGGTTAGGTAGAGTAGTATAGACAAAGTTTTAGAAATTCCGTTTTGCTCGTACGTTATAATATTATGTGCTGTCTTAACAAATATACGTATGATTTTGGATTTTCAAAGTTTTGTTATAATGTTTATATTCTAGATATAGCGAGTGTGTTATATTGAATGTATAACTGCGAAGAATATGATGGTGTACTTATATGGTGATGAGGATACGATTTCAGGTAAATTTGCTACGAGTTTGTTTTGAATTTATTTTATCAAGCTTCTTTTGAGTTGGTGACTAAATATTTTTAATTTTAAGTAACTAGTGAATAAATATAAAATTGTTAATTAATTTTATCTATCAATAAGAAACATTTTCTTTGAATATATATTTGTTTCTTTTATTTTTATTTTACAATGGAGTACTTTATCTTAACAATAATAATAGATCACAAAGAATTGTCGAGAAAGAGAAAAAAAACAAAAAAGGATTTACTTGCAAAGCTCAACACTCCAGTATACCTTTCTTGATTGTACAATATTTTCTAGTTACAAGAATTTTTATACACACCTCCCTACCGTACAATTTACAGTACATTCACTTGTTTAAGCGCAATTTTAAAACTTTCCTTCTTTCCCTATTCATATTTCTTCGCAAGTACACAGAAGAAAAAATTTACAAATGTTTAAAAACAAAAACAAAAAAAAAAAAAAATAAAAGGTTGAAAAACAGAAAGCAAAAAAAGTATAAATTTTTAAGAGCAGAGAAGTAGTACCTACTGTATGTTGTATTTGCTAAACACCTTTTCGTAAAATCACTTGTTTCTTCTACAAGATAACTCAAAGTCAGTATGTATGTGTGTATAATATGTCTGTATGCAATACGCTCCGAATACCAGCTCTGAGAAAACAGGTTTCCTCAGACTCTTAATGCGAGCAAACGCGCATGGTTTTCCATCGAACGTACATGTACGTGTGTATTTACACGTACGAGAGTAACACCAGCATTATAGAACAGCAACTGCAGCCCAGACCGTAAGCAGCGTGTGCTGGTGTATATATATATATATAAGCGCACGCTTTCCTCGCGAAAGTTAATACATAATTTAGCGGGGAAGAAGAGGAAGATGGGACAGAACTAAGAGGAGGGGAGGAGAGGAAGGGAGGGAGGGAAGGCGACGAATCCCTCGCAGTTAACCTCAGCCGTAAACTTTGTCGTCTATTTGTTCCAAGTTAAAGTGTCTACAAGTGCCTAACGCTTGAATTATCGGCTGCTGCACTTTCGCGAAAGCTTTCCTCTCCCACCTATACTCCTATATACACCTATCCTCCTATACTCTCCCTTTCCATCTCCCCTCACTTATATCTACCCTTCTTCACCTTTCCCGCATAGCGCACGCTAGCCCACTCATATCCCCCCCCCCCTCTACCATTCCTTTAACTATACCATACCCCCCTCCCCTCTTATCCCCTGACCCTGTTATGTGTTCTTCCACCTCTCACTCTCTCTTTCTCTCTCTGCGCTACCGTTGGCTTCCCACAATCGATGAGCTTGCGGTTTGCACTCGCTGTCTCTCCCCCTTCCTCCCTTCCTACTCTTCCTCTCTCATTCCGTTGTGATGCTGCATAGAGGCAAAGCCAAGCCCGTTTCTCAAAATGGTTAAATGGGTTAGAATTTAATTAAGACGCCCATTTCCCCTCTCCTCTTATCCACAATGCTCGACTGCGACGTTAATTTTTCACTAATGAGCTGATCGATTATTTGACTTCAATCTCTCTCTCTCTCTCTCTCTCTCTTCACGACTGTTTCGTCAACTGTTTTCAAGCCTATAGCACGTTTCTCTCTTTCACTACTGGTTCATTTCAGTCTTTAATCAAGCGCATTTAGATTTCAGAGTGTAAGTACGTGACGAGACTTTTTTTTTGTAGATCGTTGATTATAATTTTGATGTTGACGCGATGAAAAAGTAATTTTGTAATTAATATTGTGCAAAATGCGCAGATTTTGAATTTTTAAGCATGCTATATAGTAGTAACGAAATAATATTTAATAGCGAGCTTTCACTTTTTTTTTTGTTGTCTTTTTGTAACAAAACAAAAAGCAAAAAATAAAAAAGAAGAAAAAAATGGGAGGAAAATGAAAATAAATTGACAACGGACTAGACCAGAGTTGAAAAAGTTTCACGTAAAGGTAAAAAAAAAGGTATAGTACAGATATTTGTTTGCCATGTGCAGTATTTGCACACATTTCAAAATAAAATATTAGACATGCCTATATAATACATATCTATAGTTTCCTTGTTCTTTTTTTTTTTTTACTTTGCGCTTTGCATATGAAATCGCAGAGATATAAATAAATCTCTAGCCAACTTCAGGACTTGAATCTCCGATAATATCCCTCCCCCACATCCCCCCATTTCTCTTTATCGCATTATTTCTTTCCGATATATATCATTTGCGAAAAAGAGATTCGAAAAAGAATGAGAGAAAAGGGAAAACTGACGCGTGCACATATATAGTAAATGCCAGGAGCAATCCGATTTCTTATCGCGCTGCCAATGCCGGTTAGAGTATAGATGGTCAAAAACGAAGGAAGGGAGAGAGTGGATGATTTCAAAATAGGAAATCTGTATTTTAAGCTGGTCCAACAGGGGTAAGCGGACTCGAAAAGATAAACTTTCTTTTTATCCTCGCAACTTTGTTTTAACCCTCGGCTTTAAATGTATTACAAGGTAATATCTGTACACGCATACATGCTATATTGTATACAGTCTCAAAATACAATCATCCATGTAAATCTTACCTGTCATCTTATAAAACTCGTAAATAAGGTGAGAGAAATAAAGATAAAGTTGGAAAATGTAATTACGAAAATTGCTACGCCTTTTTTTCCCTCTCTCTTCAACTTTACATTATCTCTTAACTCATCAAAACGAAATAAAATTCTAGAGAGAAAATTTTTTCTCAAAACAAAAAAAGAAAAAATTAAAAAGTACAGATGATTTAAAAATCGTTTAAATGTACTTTAAAAAGCACATCCAATACTCGACTTTATACTCGATACATACGATAATATCCCTTAAATATTCCTTAATACCACTCTCACATACAACCTGTCCTTTACTATCTATAACTTTATCGAATCCTAAAGCAAGAAGTAGCAGTTCTTAATTTCAACTCAACCCGATATATTTACGCACTTCCAGTATAAGTCGCAGTAAGAAAAAAAAAACTAACCTTCTATCACAGTAGCAGTAAGAGAAGAGAGGGATAAGAGCCCCTCACACGTAAAGTACAGTATAGTCACTTTCCTCAAGATTATCAAGGGCTACAGGCCTCTATATAAAACGAACAAATCGAGAGTCCAAAGAAAAGGACGAGAAAAAAAAGAAGGAGGAAGGGAGTGGAAGGCGTCTAAATCTTGCCTTTCATTTTGGGGGCTTCGATTGACTTTGCACGAGGGGGGCTTCAGAAGGAATAAGGGCCGGACGACAGTAGTCGCAAGTAAAGGATAGAGAAAGAGGAGGCCATATACATTATACTGGATCATCATGGGACGAAAATATATATGTATTTAATACCAACAACTACTACTCTCTGGTAACTGAAGGGTAACAGCAAGAGCTTGTGTGTATATATGAGGTGTATATATAAAACGTCGATGCGACGACGGGTGCTACTCTTGGCAAGTTAACTCAACGCGCGATCAATTTAGCCGATAAAAAGGCACATGCGGGACCTGTACCCGCTACTATATACCACCGCCAACGCCTCTCTTTTAAAGTATATATGTATATACTATAAGAGAGAGAGAGAGAGAGAGAGAGAGAGAGAGAGAGAGAGAGAGAGAGAGAGAGAGAGAGAGAGAGAGAGAGAAGAGCTTCGATATCCACTTTCGTTTATAAAGACATTATCGTAAAGCTAAACGTGCCTCGATTCTGTCGCTGCTCATATATATACCTACACTTACACACCTCTCCCTCTCTCACTCTTACTCACTCTTTTACCCGCCTACCCCTTTATTGCTGCTCTCCTTTTTATACAATATTATACTACTACCACCCTGACTTTGCTTGACTTTTTTTTTTTTCATTTTCTGCTACGCTTAAATTAATGAAAGGTAAACCGAGCGGACAAGGCGCGAAAGATTGTGTGTGTATATATATATAGTGGAGACTTGGTTTATGCACTGATTTGAAGATAGGCGACGAAAGAGACCTTAAGTAATGACTTTTATATATGTGTGTGTGTATATGTGTGTATGGTTATTTCTTTATTATAGTTATTTGAAAGGGAAAAAAAATTATGGAGGATTGAATTTAGTTAAAATGATGAAAAATAAAGTTTGTTTTAACTTTTGTTTTTATTATTGTGTGTTTAATTATGTATCATTGAAATTAAAAGGTTTTTTTTTATTAAATGAGAATAATAAAATGTAAGTGGTAGAGTCAGAATGTAAAATAAAAAGAATAGTAATAATAATAATTTCAGAATAATATGCAATTTTTATAATTAAGAGAAGATTTTTTTATATAGTAAAATGTAACATTTATGTTTTTTTTTACATAGAATTTTTATCCATTATATTTTTTATAAGCATAAATAAATTAAAAAGAAAAACGTAAAGACAATTATTTTAAAATTCTATTGTATTTAAAATAAAAGAAATTCAATTAACAATTGCAAGCGCGAGTACAAGTGTTATATATACACTGGCAAGAGATAGAATAACTGACGAGAAGAGGAGAAGAAAAAGGTTTTTTAAAAAAAAAAATAGAATAAATATCGATGGTATGTACGATCGAGGAAAAGCAAACACATATGCAAATGTAGGAACGACGAGGTGTCGGGGTAGAGTGTATTGCAAACGTCGTGATTAGAATCTTAATAACTTGGCTTCCAGGGAAAAACCGGTAAAAGATATAGTGTGTGTGTGTGTATGTGCGTATCCAACGACTACCTGGAATGATGGAGTTAAAAAAAATAAGAAATAATAAAAATATGTGCATAAAACGAGGTGAAAAAAGATGAAATAAAAAAGAAGAAGAGAAAAAAAAGGTATAACTGAGCGTCGTCGTCGTCATACGTACGTAGGTACGTACTTATCTTACTTATGACCGGTATAGCGTTTCCCTGTATTTTTATCTTAATTACGTTGCAAATGTGGACTCTCGTAATTATTTTTAATAAACCATTTCTTATAGGCCGGTTACTCAACAAAGAATGTATTTCCTTCTTTTTGAAATAATCAGAAATTTATTGCATCGATGTCGATATGTATATGTATTCCGTAAGTTTAAAATTTTTTTTGTGATTAGTGAAACATAGTGTTTCACAATTTTACAACTTTTTTTTTGTCTACTTAGAAATATACGAATTCAATTTATTGATATCTTAGAAAATTCTACAGTATTAAAATTGCCATCAATATTTTATTTCCAGTTAAATTTCCCGTTACGCAAGTTACTAATCATCAATCATTTTATTGAAAAAAAAAACTAAAATATAATAAACAGATACGCAATTCTAAACAAAGTCAAAGCAATTAAGTCAAACAATCACCAACAATTTTCAATAATCCAATCACATCCAAAATCCACCACAAAAATCCAAGAATCAAATCACCCAACATATACCATCCTCATTAACAACCAAAGAGAATAAAACACTTGTTTTTTTTCACGCGACTTCAAATTAATCCACCAACCAAAAGTAAAAAAAAAAGAAATTCTTCGTCATTTCAAGAATCAACATAAGCTTTATAGGTATATCTTAACTTTCAGGTCGCTGATTTCAACAACTATAAATACATCCATCCAATAAACCCACTCAAGATCTCCTCCATATATATTCCCTCAATAATACAACACCGTCGTCTGACTTGATTGATCAAGCGCTCTCTCCGAGTCAGCGACACATTTATTTATTTATTTTTTTTATTTTCATCATTCATTCCCTCCTTTTCCAAACTACACCCTTGTTTGTATACATACAAATACCATCCCCAAAGAAATTTACCTATACATACACACAACAAACACATCTATATATGTGTAAAGCAACTGCTTGATGGAATAGATGGGTGGATGGCTGTTTTAATTGAGCCTCCAATTAGCGCGCACGCGCCCGATCGAGCACACTCCAACATATACATAGTGCTACCAACAGCAGCAGCAGCAGCTACTACAACACATATATAGAATCGCGGGAGTTCGACGCTCGGACGGGGATACAGGGATGCTGTGGGTGACGCTAAGAGGAAGGAAGTAAGGAAGGGGGAAAAGAGGGGGTGGTAGATGGTAGGTGTGTATATAGTACGCGCGCGACGCTCGAAACACGTGTCCAATTATCAATTCATTTGCGAGTACGCTTTCTCTCTCTTACTCGCTCTTCAAGCATCTTTGCCATCAGGGCACTTGAGTGCACACCACAGCGCGAATCTGTACCGTAAACACTTGCGTATATCTCTCTATGCATATACTACTACCCCGTATGTAGTACACCCCTTAATACTATTTTTACCAGTACATATACAGACGTACATGTGTATGTACATTATGTTGGTTCTTATGTATGTGAGAGAGAAAAGGCAAAGGGGTGTAGGAAGGCTGTCAGTGTATAAGGCGGCAAGTGCAGCAACGTCACGCTTGATGATTCTCAGAGCGACCAGACAATCGTACTGCTGCTGCTGCTGTTATTACTGTACACCACCTTTGCTGGATTCACGCGTATAAGGATGTTATGTGTATATTATGCTTTGGTGGGCTTGTATAATATAATACTTATAGTTGTGCGTCAATTCACGTCAACATCAACTCACCCGCCTTATACACGCTGACTCATCGTTGTAATGTTTCGTGCTTTCTCTTTTTATTTATTTCTTTCTTTTTTTTTTGCTCTACCCTATATTTTGTCATACTGCGTTTTGATTTTAGGAGCTTATTATTTTTGTCGTTGGTTGAAAAAGGGGGAGTTATTGTTTAGGGGTGAAAAAAAGAGGGGGCTGAATTTGTGTGTTTGCAAATTATTCTTGTGGGTGTTTTTATATATGGGTGGTTAGAGGTTTTTTTGATTAAGTGACGGATCTTTTTTTTTCTTCTGTGGTGAATGTTTGTGTATATATATTGAAATGAATTGAAGTGATTTATTTAAATGAGACTTGGTGGTATTTTTAAAAGAAATGTTTGTTTTTTTATATGAATGATAATTTTTTTATTTAAATTTTAAACTTAATTTGAAATGTAAAATGATACGATTATAATTTAAATTAATTTATTATTTAATAATTTGAATAATTATTTTACTTTTGTTAAATTACTACTATTTTAGAAATAACGAATTTATTTCTAAAATAATAATAAATTAACAATAACAAAAAGAAAATGAAATTAATAAATGTTATTAACTATGAATTTCTGTTATTACCAAGCTTTACTTATTATATTTCTTAATGTAATTTACTTTAAATAACAGCAACAGTCCAACTATGTATATTAAAGTTTCAAAATAAACTCTATTATCATTTTAATTAAAATTATTTTATGCATATACAAAATATATTAATAATTTTATTGTCTAGTACATAAATTAATGTAAATCTCATGAAAATATATCACGTTTACTAAATTATCTTAGAAAAATAACTTTTCTTTTTTTCAATTGAATAAATTTTATACCTAAAATACAGTTAACACCAATTTAAAATTTCAGCATCAAAAATTCTTATAAAAATAATACAACCCATCAAAAAGACCGACTCACACAACAGACCTAAATCTCAACCATCCAAAATTGAAAAATATCCATCTTTACTTGATAAACGCGAAACCAAAAAACAAGAGATATGCCTTAGGGTGTGCATATACATAAAAGCAACGTTAGTCTTCGGTACCAGTAAAGGCTTCGATTTCATCGCTCTACTCTCTACAGCACATCCTAGCAACTCTAAGGCGTTAACTTCCGTGGCACATATATCGATAGTTGAGAGTCGTCGACTTTACCTATACCTATAGTTAGCCTCAGGGTATTGTCGCAATTGGGATATTAAAGTTTTCACGATCGGTGTGTCGATACTCGAAAATTGTGTCGAACTTTAAAGATCTATAAAATATAGGAAAAAGAAAGAAAAGCGGCAACAGTTGGGAAAAGATAGATACAATATGGTAAAAGAAGATATAGGTGTATAGGTGTGGTTGGTCAAATCAAAGACGAAATTAATACGATGTGTTTGATGTGTATGTATGTATAGTGTGATAAAACGGGATCCGCATAAAGTTTTTCACTAGACACCGAATACACCTTTTTGATGTATGTATAGAGATGCGTACAAGGTGTTAATGCTTGCTTGGTTTGTGCGAATGAATTGAAGAAAAGGGGTGTAAGAGAAGAAAAAGGAGAAAGAGGAGGTGTGGAAAAGGAAAGGCGCTGACATTAACAAACGACCGGAGCGAAGAGGTTTAAGCAAGCATTAGGTGCTAATGACATAGTCCTTTCGTACTTTGCGTCTTTTTCTTTGAATAAAACATTGTTTCATTTTTTTTTTTCAAGTTGTAAGTAGTAGATTTGTTTAATTATATTGCGTGATACATTTAAAGCTGCGTAATCTGTTTTTTGCTTTAAATTTTATTTCTACACTAATATTACCTATTAACAATGCTGTATTAACATTTTATTAAATAAATATGCTATTAACAGATCAAAATTTAATCTTAAGATAAAAGAAAATCTCAAACTCGAGCTTTAAAATTTAACGTACTTACATTTTCCTCAAAAAAGAAGAAAATTTAAAAATTTCACTTGCAAGATATAAGGATTTCAAAGCCTTGACTTGCTGTCTTACAGTATACGACGTGTATTACTACATAGAGAAACTGCAAAAGCTCCCTATACGCGTCTATCAAGTAGTAGGTAGGTAGGTAGGTAGGTAACCGAAAATCACAAGTTAGAGAGAAGACGGGCCTTCTCTGCTGCACACGGCAGGTTGCTAACATACATATATACACGCACATACATATATATATAGCTCAAGATCTAGCGCACTTGGTGCAGTATGTAGCTGCTGGCATCAGCCACCGCAGTATAGCAACGACGCGTAGGTATATATATACATGCAACGGCTGTACAGTCAGACCCTGCAGGGCATGTGTTTAAGAGAGAAGAGCAGAGTCGACTCCGCGGAAATCTCAGCCCAAACTTTCGTCATAAATAAAGGGTAAACAACGAGAGCAGAGAGAGAAAGAGAGAGAGAGAGAGAGAGAGAGAATGAGAGAGAGTGAGTAAGGTGGTACACCCCAACCTCCCTATTACTCCTCCTTCTCATTCTACTTTAACATCAGCTTACGCGCGCACGAGCACATAAGGTGCGGGCGCGTAACTTACTATACGTATATATATATATACACACCCTGGAAAGTAGAGCTTCTATACCCCAACGTTCATGCTGCTGCTGCAGCAGCAGTCTTCTTATATATATATTCGTGCAACCGATGAGGGAATGAGAGGGAGAATGAGAAAGAGAAGCTCGCGAGAAAAGCAAAAACTACCTGCATATATTTATACATATATACATATACGTAGATATAAAGCGCCTTGGTGTTTTACAAGTAAAATGCTCGAGGGAGAGATGCAAGAGAGAAAGGTAGATTATATTGGCTTTACTTTACTCTGCTTTTTTTTCCCCACCTCCCTTCTATTTTTTTTTTTTTAATATTTGTTTTTGAAATCGTTAAATATTCATGATCGCGCCCTGTGCATTGAGAATGAATGTTTTTTCGTATATCTACTGAGAGTTTTTTGGATGAAAAAACATGATATATATACATATACATTGATTTTTCACACGTATGTATTTATGTATATATATCTGTTATACATGCGCATAAAGCTGAATTATAACTTGATTTTGAAATTAAAATTTTGTAACTCTCTGGTATAAATGAATACGAGAAATAAAATAAAAGGTATGAAAAAAAAAAATTAGTTTTCAGGCTTTATTGAGTTGCAACGTCTTAGTTAAAGCTCAGCTTATACAAAATTTTCAAAAATCTTTTATTTCTTATCCTTGCAAAGTTGATGTTCAAGCAGCATGTCTTTGGTTACTTGGGATACCCTGAAGTACGTAGATTTTTGAATGAATGATACTATGCCATATAAAGAGAAGAAGAGAGAGAGAGATGCTTTTCAAACCTTCAAATGGAACTATAGAGTTTTTGGATCGATGACGATCCGAAGAGTCTGAAAGCTCGACAGCTTAATTTCGCGCGATTGATGACAATACCATGCGCTAGACTGAGCTTGCGCGATCATCGATCTATCCAACCGAATTTTTTTCAAAATGTACTTACTCTCTTTCTTTTTCTCAGCAGATTGTAAAACTAGTAAAAAAAGAGATATAAAAAGAAGGTTGAATTTTCGCTCGTTTCGAATTTTTTCTTATTTTATTTTACACATTCAGAAATGGGCTTCTTTTTTACTTTTTCCACTAGTAACGATCTCTTCAACTTTATGAGAGGTGAAAAATATATATACCTATGTATTCAAACAGAACAAACGTGAGGTTATTTTACTTTATTCGAAATGGAAATAAAAAGTAAGAAGGATTTTATAGTATATGTGTAGCTGATTACTTGGAATATATATCATCGTGTAAGACAGTGTTTTTATTTTTTTTTTTTTTAAATAAAATTTTAATAATTAATGAAAAACGCGTGAAAATGTTCGGTATAAAATAAAATATAGTCATGATGAAAATAAGTCATTTTTTTTTATTTTTCATGTACATATAAGTTGAAACCTTATTTCTTATGTACGTTTTCTCACTTACTCTTTTTTTCTTTCTTTTCTCACTTATTCTTGTTACGATTTTTTACTTTTAATTAAAACGCTACAGTTTGCACCCAAGCTTTTGCAAATTCACTAAATGAACGCAGCCTTCTTGTAATAAATATTTTCTCAAAGGTGAAAAAAAAAAGGAAGATGCTTTCCTTTTCTTTGTAGAAAAAAAATAAAAACAAAAACAAAAAATAAAAAATAAAAATTGAAGAAGCGTTTTTCTTTCAAAAAGCATGCCCTGTTTATTTGTTTAGCAGGCGTGAATATATAAAATATTAAAATTACACAGTTTTTTACTCGTTAAATGTTAACCTCATATTCATATAACTACGAAAAAGAAAGTGGTGGACGCTCACAGCAGCTATATACGAAAGAGAAAAAGATGGACAGAGACAAGGCACTATCATTTTTATTTAATGCGCGCAAGCGCCCAACTTCGCCCCGAGTTCGAGCAATTAAATTTTTTGCGCGTCTCTCTCTCACACCTGTACCCACTAGACACACACATGCACGCGCGTGAACGTACTAAAAAAAAATTAACTGTACTTTGAAGTTTTTATATGCGTTTCTTTGTGCCGGCCTTCTCTCGTGCTTCCGTGCTTGCACACGTACATACACGCATGTATATGTGTATCACACATGCGTACACACACTTGTACGTAAAACTAAAAAAAAAAATTCGCCCCTGAGAAAGCTCTACCTGAAGAACATTTGTCTTAAAAAAATTATCGCTAGTCCTCGCTCTAAGTTTAACTACATATATGTACATTTTTCTTTACAAGTCTTTATCCCCGTTTTTTTACCCCTACCTTTTACTCGACACCATAGCACTGAACTCGTGCGTAATTAAAATTGGCGTTTGCGAAACATTTTACGCTTAGCTTACCTTTTTTTTTCTTTTTTTTTTTTAGTTTTTCCAAAAAATAAACTTCTGGAAAAAATTTTATCCTGCAACGATTTTCAATTAAAGCGTTAAAAGTTACAAAATTAAACACACACATTTTAACGTTCATAATAAGGTTGTTTTAAGCACATTAATTATTCCGGTGTAAAAGTATGAAACGAAGCGTAAAAATTTAAAATCACATCAGAATCCAAAATCAAGTTTAATTATTTATTATTTTTTCTTTTTTAAATGCAAATATATTTTTTCGTTGATTTTTTTTTAAACACCATCAAAACAAAACTGTCAAGTATACGCATAACTATACAGAATATGTTTACGTTAGTAAAAGTAGCGTTTATCACAACAATAGCTATATATAAAAGCTCTGGAAGGTTTGAGGACGAAGTAAAATAGGTTCATCGACTCTAGGGATTTGATGCGACAGAGCAAAGAAGAAGAAGAAGAAGAAGAAAAAGGGGGAGGAGTCCAGAGGGAAAGAGAGAAACAAAGAAGGGACGGGTGTGGACGGGTTAGTTCTTTGGCTCTATGCACTTTTGCACCTTCTTTGGGAAAAGTAAAAGAAGGAGGCCTTTGAGATTCTTTGTCAGCTTTGCCAGTAGAGCCGGCCAATTCACTCGAGTCCACCCGTACCTACTCCCTTTCCTTTCCCTCCAGGCCAGCGATCAATTTGAAGACCACCCCTTTAGTTCCTCCCTTCCCCCTACTTGCAAGCTCAAAGTGAGCTTTATCCTGCGTCGGACGTTCCGTATAAAGCTCGTGAACGCAGCGCAGCAGCATCGCCATCAGCAGCAGAGTCTTCCTATCCCCTTCCATACTTCGTTGAGCGTTTATTTACTCTTTCGGCTTGTCCCACGCACACCTCTCTTTCTCTTTACACTACCACCTTCTCTCCGGCTCGTCAACTCTCTATATATCCTTCTCATCCAAAGCTCAGAGGTCCTCGAACGCGCGAGCCTTAACACCTTCTCCGCGACTATGCTCTCTCTCTCCCTCTCGACCCTCTCTTGCATGAATATGCATCGCACGTACGGTAATTACGAATGTATATACGTACATATTCTCTCTCTCTCTCTCACTCTCCCATTATGCATGTATTAGCGCTTGGGCACGTTACTTGCGGGGTAACGCATAAGAGGGGGGAAGAGGGTGCCTTTGTATGCCCATGTAAATGTGCATCGTTGCATCTTCGCGACCCTTTACCCTCCCATCTTCCTCATCCTCCTTCTTCTCCTCCTCGTACTCAATGTTATGTGTATCCCTCTTTTTATTTATTTTTTTTCATTTTTTCTCTTTCACACTTTTGAGCTTTTCCGTTTGTTTCTCCGTCTCTTCGTATATAGCAACTAAACCCCCATACACTTTTTCCCCTCATACCACACACACACACCACTTTTACTTTATCTCCTCGCATTCTCCTCTATACCCTCTCAGCCTGTCTTTTTCACGGTTTCTCGCGTGGTTGGATGAATATTTCGCACCGCGAGTAAGAGAAGAAGGAGGAGGAGGAAGAAGCGAGTTTTTTGCTGCGTAAGCTTGGGCGCGAAATGGCGCGTTATTTGTGTAACGAGGCTCGGGGTGCTTTTTCTCTCATTCTCTCTCTTTCGCATATATATATATATATATACTCTTATTTTCTGCTCATACCTAGTTATCTATATATACATGGCTGTGTGGTATGCTGCTACTCTAGGAGTTTTGCATGAGATATGCTAAAATTGAAATTTTAATGCTGACGCTCTCGACCATCGTAATTACCTAAACGTTCTTCTCTCGCGGGCTCAACATAATCCGAAACTACTTTTCTACGTTAATGGATTGCAATTATTATTTTTATTTATTTTTTTTTTTTCATTTTTTTCTTCCTTTCTAATTTAAATAACATGGATATAACTAAATTTATTATAGTTAAGTTGCATAATAATGTTTACATACATATTTGATATTAAACAGTTATTCAATTACAATAAACATATTTGCTCGTTAATATATAACCAAGTTACAAATAAACAATAGTCCATTGACGCACATTTGCGCTTATTCAACCATGAAACTCTTAACACTTTGAAAAAAAAAAAAAATAAAGAGAAAAACGAAAGCAAAAGCCAAAGAAGACAGCTATAAGCAAGCGTAGGCGACAGGAAAAAAAATGACCAACAAACTTTAGAATCGCAGTGAGCCGTGAGGAAAGAATAATCGAGGGGTTGGCATATCGTAACTATATATATCTATATATATAAATTGAGACCCAGCTGGTCAGTTTTGTATATAGGTATACCTATACATATCGTAAGGCTCAGCGTCGCCAATTCCAAATTTAATCCCACACGCTCGCGTTCGTGAACGCTTTCTCTCTTTTTCTCTCTCTTTCTCAAGCTCAACACCAACAGCAGCAGCAGCTAAAATGAAATTTGTCTCTCGCACACACACACACATACACACACACACACCGGTTTTACTAACGTGGGACTCCCACGCGTGACTTTTTATCCTCGTATAAAGAAAGAGAGAAGTTGGTCGTTTTGATGACGGATATCGGACCTGAAAGTATAGGGTCAGGAGGAGAAAACTGGGTATACCAAAGCTCGAGCAAAAGAAGTAGGGGAAAGTGGAAGAGGTCAGAAGGAGGAGGAAAAAGCGTCGAGAGGGTGTTATACGTCCAAACGAGGCTGAGTCTGGTGAAAAATGAGACTTGCTGTTACTTGCGACCTGGTCAGATCATTCACGCGCGCTCTTTGGACACAGGTGAGCTTTTGTAGATTCTCTTTTACTTTTGACCGTCTGACAATTTTATATCTAGAACTACAGCTTTTGGATGCTTTCTTGAACTGATCTATCTTTCTTTGCTCATATTTTATCTGTGGTAAGTTCTTGTCATTAACGTGATTGTAGACTGTTAAAGCTGCTATTATACTTAATCTCTCTCACTTTAAGCTTTATTACTGCTGTTTTCATAAATTAACAGCTTTCTCTTTTGTTCAACGGCTTCAATTTTCGTAAGCAACAGCGTGATTTTACGACTTTTCTCATACTGAGACTTTTTTCAAAGGACTCCCCTTTTGTTTAATCGTGTACAATACAAAAAGTTGAAATCAAAACATCTGTTACAGGGTGTTTAATGTCAGAATAACGAGGAGGGGACAGAGAATAAAAAAAAAAACTGATACGAAGTTATAAGTTTGCCTGCTGGTTATATATATATGGCAACAAAAAGCACATCTCTTTCTACGTTAAAGGTATTTGCTCAGAAAAGAAGAAGAAGAAAAAGAAAGGTGTGTGTGTGTCTATGTGTGTATAGGAGAGAATAAGGGTGAGTAAATCAATGTCGTGCCGAGGTGCAATTTATCACAAGCTCGCTCAATTTTTTTAATCAAACTTATATTTCCCTCACTCTTTCTCTCTCTCTCTCTTTTCTACTCTCGACGACCGTTTATTATTGTCCCGAAAACATTTATTAAGTTTGATAAGGAGACGGAGCCGCGAAAAATTTTTTAATCGCCCTGTCACGGCACTGAAATTTTTAAACCTCCCCCTACTCCCTCCTACCCTTCCTACCTTTTTCTACGCTTATATATATGGTTGATGGAGGTAAAGTTGACTTGGTTCGACTCATTAAAGCTGGCCATGCTAGGTTTCGTTTGGCCATTTTCGTGGTGCAGCTAAAAAGTAGCAGCAGCAACCAGCACTAATATGGTTTCGTGACCAAGCAGACTCTCTGTATACTATATAGATGGCTAAAAGTTTGCAAGCCGATGACTCGGCTTGAATATAAGAATAAAAAAAAAGGAAAAAAGAAAAATGCAGGGTTGGAATAAAAAAAGAGATTGGATAAAAAAAGAGACAAAAGGTAGAAGGGATATGGTGCGGGTATAACTGGTTAATATTCTGGTGACGGTATTGCTGCCAGTACGAGCGTGAGAGAGAGAGAGAGAGAGTGAGTCGATTGAAATTTATCGTAGTTGGCTTATTGCTTGGTGATATAGCATAGTGTCCGTGAGGTCAGGTTTAATTGATTTTCGACGTTTGGTCAAAAGTGAGAGAGACACAAAGGTTTGGTCAAGAGAGAGAGAGAGAGAGAGAGCGAGGGCTATAGGATGAAAAGCCGATGAGACCAAATACTCTCTCTTCAACCTGCTTCACGCGGTACTCGCTGGTGGTGGTGGTTTCGGCCTCGGGGTTTACTTAAACCTACAGTTCGATGCCACTACCACCACCACCACCGCCGCCAACCCGGATAATGGAGAGCACAGCTCTAGTCTGGTTGAGTCTTAAAAGTTTTCGATTGATTTTGACTTTTACCTTTAATGGGGTTCGATTTTTAGGCGTAAATTTTCTCGGAGGCAAGTGTAATTTCGACTGTTAGTTAAAGTCAGTTTATTGAATTATGGATGCTATGGTGGTGATTAAATTTTTGAAGTGAAACTTCTTTAGGCGCGCCGTATATGGCGAGTTAACCCGTGAAACGAGCGAGCGAGCGCGTACACGTACGCGTACGTGTACGCGAG
>JAPYZE010000826.1:0-35746 GCA_030522805.1 Leptomastidea abnormis
AGTCTGATGGTGTAGATTTTTTGAAAATCAAAATCATCGCACCACCTAAACAGACTCATGAGTCTCGAAAAAGCGAGGAGTCTGATGGTGTAGATTTTTCGAAAATCAAAATCATCGCTTCACAGGAACAGACTCACTCATATGTTATTATGTATTGTCTAACGTATTGTTTAATGCAATATCTAAAATTAAGAAAAAGGGCCTCCAAGTCCGTTAATACGATAAAATAAATAAAATAAATTAATAAAATAACCGATTTTGAAAGGTAATATAGATAAAAGTAAATTTATTATGCAAGAGAGGGGTGTGAGGTGGAGGAGGAAGGGGGGTTGAGATGCAACGGTCAATGTTTAACGACTTTCACAGATAAAATCAATAAAAAAATATCAAGAGAGCTAATGAAGATAGATTAAAATTCAAATGAGTTTCCGTTTAAAGTGTTAAATTGCTCCGATTCCCATGTCACTCGAGTAAGTATGGGAGTTAAATGAGAATGAGTAGAAGAAGGCGCGTAAGACGATGAAAAGGGATATAGGCGAATGCTTGCATTGAGAGCACGTTCTCCAACGTTCGCTTGCTTGGCGTTTGCTGTGCTTGTGTATATTCAGTAATCTGATAAGCCTAAAAAAATGTTTAAAATTTCAATTTAACTTGACAATTACGCTTTGCGAATCGATAAATTGTGCTGATATATTATATGCAATCTATGGTTTGAAATAGAAAATTCTTTGAGTCGGGAGGTCTTGGGCATGAAATACAAAGGTCAGGACGTGGCAGGTTGCGAGAGCTTTTCCTTCCTCGTCCCTCGGCCTGCGTATCGCGAGCTGTGTAGACTAACACGCAAAAGTGTACGCAACGTACACCTGTAGTAGTGCTGCTTGAGAAGACACTGAGTTATTCCGGGGCTAGTTCCATTGACTGCGCGTTAATGCGCAATGAAAAAGAAAGAAGACGAGCGGACGAAGAAGCATGCGGTAAAAGAAGAAGGGGGAGGAGGGTCGATCAAGATCTCGAGCGCAAGTTAATGCATGGATATACATACATACATACATACGTTTGCCCCTCGGGCTAGGCTCACACACAGCCTGGACGTATTATAGAAGCGCGGGCATTCACTATATATACCGCACCATTTATCGCTGATCTAGCCAGCCGAGTTTTTCCGATCCCTTCGGGGCCGGTTCTCTCTTTCTCTCCTGCGGGGGAAGCCGATATGCCATACTGCCACGCCTTGAGGATACGTATACGCGCATCGCGCCCCGTCAACCTAATGATGAGGAGGAGAAGGAGGAAGAGAAAAAGCGAATGTGCATCGCGCGAATCACATCAGTCGTAACAGCAGCAACGTATATGTATACAGTTTATATATGTACAGTCGAATCGATGCGTGTGCCATAATTTACTGGCAGCCGCGCGAATAATTCTCTCCTATTAAGCATCCAATTAAAATAATTGCCTTATAGGTATACATGCAACATTATTATACACATACACACACGTATAGTTACTTATACAGTATTATAGCTCATTGAATGTTTCGAGTTTTGCCCTTCAAAGCTCATCCCATGTATACGCACTTCTTTCCCTGCCTGCGATTATATTTATTTTTTCGCATTTCATATAACCCACTAGCAGCAGCAGCAGCAGCAGCAGCAGAAGCAGTAGTAATACCCTTTTTTATTTTCATTCAAATAACATCATATACTTCCTTCGCTCAATTACCAATTCACGTTTTTTTCTACATGACATGGCGTTAACAACTTATATTTCTTTGATTACCATACACATACGCACCTGGCTCATTGCTGCTACTCATTCCGCTTGTAGCTAATAGCGATAACATGCAAATACAACAACTTTTTCTGAGACGTTTTTATTATTAGTATGTAGGTACATACTTAATATAATCTTTGTATGCGCTTTCTAAATATTCAAGCATTATTTTTAATTCTCAAGTATGTAGATAACTGGTTGGTGTTTGATTTATACGAGCAGATAAATATGATATTAATTGAAAAGTATGTGGAGCAAGTGTTATTTCGAGTGTGGAAACTGCAAAACTCATCTCTCGTTAAGCACACATACACATTTAGCGGTACAATTAGATGCAAGTAGCTGAGACAGCCGCTCGTCAATAATAACATATCTGTACAATTCCATTGTAATAATTTTAAGCAATCTACTCCTAATCTTGCACAACAACATATACATCTATCATGCATCAGCAGTGCATCAAACAAACAGTTGAGAGATATTCTTCCATTTTAGTTGCTCTGTATTGCAGCTCAGTCAGTAGTTTAATATTTAGTCGCGGTCACGGAATATGGCGATGTAGCAAAAAACTAAGCAGTAAGAAAAGAGAAGAGGGGGATATGGTCTAGTTGTCGCGAGTGAAGAGAAGTGCTTCTTCTTCTTCTTCTTCCACTGCTTTTATATATACTCTACCTATACGTTTCTCTCCCGGGAAAACGGCATCGCACTAGCAATAGCACTGCAACAGCAAGAACCGCGGGCGGGGACGATCGCCTAGTCCACTTATATATACACAGCGCGTGCGTAAACAATCGTTACACTTCTTCTTTTTTTCTTGGTTTAACTAAACTTCTGCTAGGCTTCATTATATTGTAGAGAGACAGGACTGTATTTGCTGTTTAGATTTTTCAATTATCTCAACGTCCATAATATTTTTCTGTTCTTCTTATTGCTCATCCAGAGACAATCTAGTGACGGTCTGATTCCGAAGAGTATGAATGGTGTTAAGTGTCTCCAACACTTTGTTTTTTGCTATACGTCCGTATAGTATTATTTATCTTTTTTACTAAAACGCGAATGAAATCACTAAGATGAAATGAAATTGGGAGTTGATAGAGAAACGACCAGAGAAGCTTAACTAGAGGAAAAGAAAGAAAGAAAAAAAGGGATAGAGGCGCAGGCAATCTTCGAAATCAAACGAAGACATACATCAAGCTAAATATACCTACGAGCGTATAAGTATAAGCACAGTAGTGTGGTATAGCTGGTACTATATGGTACTTCTACTCACTTTCGGGAGAATAAGTTTCTCGGGCAGGTTCGCCATGCCACTACTCCACTGTCCACCAAAATCATCGCTATCTCTCCTCCCTCCCTCCCTCCCTCTATAGATAGTAGCGTGCTGCAGTGTGTCTGATCTTCTTTGCTTATGGTCGTAGGTAGCTAGTATTAGTGTTAGCACACTGCTCTAGCTAGCAGTCGTGTGGTTGTCGTAGTCGTTGTCGTCCTCGGAGGCGGATAATTCAAAGCGTCAAGACGATAAGGCATTCGCATAATTCCTCTTGAGTTATTTGAGTTATTTTACTATTAGATATGGTATGCATTTCCCTGCACCATCCACTCCCCCCTCCACCTCTTCCCATCTTCACGTTCTACTTCTATGCTACTCCTCTGCTGCTGCTCTGCTGCTCTCTATTTCTACCATCACCATCATTTCATTTTCTGTGCAAGCAATTACAAGCAGTACCAATCATGATGATGGTTTTTTCATCTTTTTGTAAGTGAAATAAAATAAACTCAAAAAATAGACAACTTTTGGCTTTTTTCAATTTTTACTTTGCTCTTCGGAAACGTGACTCCGGCCATTAGAGTTATGGGAGGCAAACAGATATTCTTTAGGTTTCACGTTTGTGAGATGCTTGTATATACCTACGCCCGTTATTAATAGCGTAATGAGCGTGTGTCTGTCCCAAGCTATTTGTGTCCTTGTCCATAGTCCAAGAGAAAGATCTCTCTCTCTCTCTCTTTCTCTCTTTATCTTTCTACGACAGGCTTGAGAAGAGACAAACACACACTTACACACAGAGCATCACTCTCGCGGCAATTCTTTGTGATATGCGGTGTACGTCGTGGACTAAACGATTAAGCGCGTTCGAGAGAGACTTTCTTCGGTAATTACCGCTCTCGAAGCTATATGTAGCTTAAATAAAAACGCGGAGTAGATAAAGAGTGTGCGGAGTACATAATATGAGAAGTGACAGAAAAAGAGAGAGAGGCGCCGGGGCTAAAGCGAGTAGACTTATGTGTATACCTTACCGACTCTTTGACGTAGTTTCATTGATTATCCTCGGCCAAGGTGAAAATTGCTAGTGTACTGATGCATGAGAGTAGCTGTTGCTAGCCGCCATCACGCGTGAGAAAGAAGCTACATACATCAGCTGGGCTTGGGAAGAGATTAAATGTAAGTTGACGCGTTCGCGTGCTTGGATCCAAAAGCAACTGTTATATTTGTGATTAGACGTGAAGATTTTGTTTAAAAAAGACAAGTGGAGAGAGAAAAGATCGAGAGTTGGTCTTTTAACAGAAGAAAAGATAAAGAGGGTAAATCGACAAATCGCGAGTAGTCTATCTTACAGTATGTATATGCATAGAGAGTGTAAATAACCGAGATCAAGATAGTGAGCGCTTTGCGAACCGCGATTACCGCGTCCGTCATGATTACGTCGAGGTTCAGCAGCAGCAGCAGCAGCAGCAGCAGCAGTAAACGGTAGCACAGAGCCAGAGCCTCTCTCCTTTTTTCTATAAATATACTTGCCTCCTCATTATTATTGTACAACTATGGTTACATCGTCATATCGCAGAATATGATCATAACTAGCTGGTCGTCGCCTTTCTTCAATTCTCTCCATCTCTTTTTCTCTCGATACCTCCGATCAAGTTAGAGGATATAGAATGTCGGCGGTGTGTCGAAAGTTTATCACTGCAATGACGGTGGCACATATAGCATAGTATCGTCGTTTCGCGTCGAAGTAAAGAGTTGTATTATGTGCTGGTGTATAGGTGTGGGTGCTGCTGCTGCTGCTACTCCATGCGAAACGACGATGACTTGTATAACTGTTTTTTTCGTGGGCGCTCGCTCTCTTTCCGGCTTATGTGCCACGCCATCAGTAGCACCAGCAGAAGCAGGAGTAACAGAAAGAAAGAGAGAAAGAGAGCTGTATAATTTACGCGTATGGCCGCGCGCGTTCACCGAGCAGGAGCAGCTTTGATCTGTGGGAAATGTTTTATTCCGCGCCTCCTCCTCCTCCTCCTCTGTTACATATTCTTTGTATGTGTATGTGTGTATGTCTTTGTGGAGCACCCGCCCGTTCGAAGTGGGCTGGGAACCAGACTCTCTCTCTCTCTCTCTCTTTCGCGAGTATGCGCGCACACCGTCGCGCCCGCGCGTCCTGATGCTCGAACACACCGCAGCTCCTGACTTTTTTATCTCTCTCTCTCCTCTCCCTTCACCCTTCCACCTTCCCTTGCACACCTCACCGAAGCTTATGTACTCTTTCTCTCTCTCCCTCTCCCTTTAATGTAATGATTGCCGTCTAGAGCAGACTCTCGGCTGCTGCTTTTTTCTTGCTCTGGCTTTCTTTTGCAATACTTGTCTCAGCTCTGATGCGCTCTGTCATTGTGCCAGCAGTGGATCACGCGCTCGCGCACCTTGGATATACCCTAACGGTTCTTTGACCTCTCTCGAACATTATATGCTTTATTATACTCATCCATCTGTCTCTATTATACATCTATATGTAATGTGTGTATATATGTATATGTATATCGTTTCAACTGACTTGCCTTCATCTGCGATAAGTATCCGTAAAACTAAGGATTGTATTTCGAGCTAACTGAAGAGAATTTATGCAGTTCAACTTTGTGGATAAGGAGATGCAATGCGTAATCAGAGAGAGAGAGAGAGAGAGAGAGAGAGAGAGAGAGAGAGAGAGAAAGAGAAAGAGAGCGGTAAAAGTTTTAGTGTAAAGTTTTTGCTCTTACTTTCGAAAACCATACTGATTATACAGATTATAATAATACAATGTGCAAATGAATAAACTAGAGTGATTTCTTTATTTTGCATTTATATTATTTTGTGATATTTTATTAATATAGCAGTACATATTATTCAAAAATTTTAAAATCAATAGCTGAATATATATGCAATAATAGTTCGCTCTAGCATTTGCATTGTCCTATATTTTTGCATGCTTACGCATTAAGGTGTATCATGCAAGTTTAATCGATTTTGTACTTTATGCTTTTGACATAAGTATCTTTGACACTTGGTTCACCCACCACTCCCTCCTCCTTCTTCTTTCCCAACTCTCTCTCGTAGTCCTTAACATAAACAATTGTAAGCTGTGTTCAGTGTTGCGCCATCGCCAAGGTGGCTATCGTCCAAAAGTTCCAAGTGCCGCTCCATCATCCCGTCGGAAGTTTTCGCTAAGCTTTTCTCCGACCCCCCTTATATCCCTTATTCTGTGTTCTACCTATTTTCCTCACTTTCTCTCCCTTTCCCTCTCTCTCTCTCTCTCTCTCTCTCTCTTCTTCACTTTTCTTTCATCTTTGTGTATCTTATGCTATTAATCATGTTTATGTTTTTATTTATTTATTTTTTTTACTTTTTCAAAAAATTCTTTTTAATCAATTAATTATTAAAATCAATAAAATTAATGAATACTTGCTTAAAATTTCAGCATGAGTAAATAAAATATATAGAGGAGAGAATGCAAGGAAGGGTGCAAGGACGCGTTTATTAAAATTTCAACTGAATCGAAGCAAGGCAGAAGCAAAAAGGAGGAGCAGAAAGAATAAAATGAAGAAAAGTAGAAGAAAAAGAAAAAGAAGAAGAAGCTAAAAGCAGGGGAAGGAGGAGGAGGAGGGGTAGAAGCGGGTAAAGAGGTGAAGTGCTCATAAAAGCGTCGCAACGCTTTTCAATTTTCTTCTGTGAACGCGAAAAGGATAGCGAGGGAGGAAGAGAAGATGGGTGGGTGGGGTGGTGATGCAGTACCTACGCAGCGACACGAAGTCTCGGGTATTATAAGCGTGTCGTGACTAAACGTGTGTGTGTGTGTGTGTGTGTGTGAGTGTGTGTGTGTGAGTGTGTGTGTGTGTGTGTGTGTGTGTGTGTGTGTGTGTGTGTGTGCTTGCATGTGAAGAGTAAGCGAGAAAGCCTTTGTGTCTGGCAGTATAGGTATAGTGTTCGAGGCGATGAGCGAGTTCTACACTACTTCTTCTATGAGCAGTACTCGGCTATCTTTGAGCTATCTCTATCCCACGCGCAAAAAGAGAAAGAGAGAGAGAGAGAGAAATCTAGCAGGCAGACGACACGTCGTTTTTCGACTCACCTCCTTCTTTTTCTCCTCCACTGCGTTTCCTCCTCCTCCTCCAAACCAGCTTGACGTATACTAGAGCCCATGTACGCGCTTGCATAGACGCTTGCAGCTGCGTATAGTTCGCGCAAACGCATATAAGCGCACATAAGCATATAGACGTGCGCGCGCGCGCGAGTTGGTACGAGGGGCATAGCTCTTATTAGGATATCCAAGTCGTTTACGGGCGAGCGTGCTAACGAGGATCGTGAAAGGGAGTAATGACACGGCCGGACGCGGTCGAAAGCAGTCAGGCGCGCGCAAAGCACAGCTCGCAGCATGTACATATAGAAGTAGCAGCAGCAGCAGCAGTAGCAGTAGCATATAGGTGGTGTACGCACTACCTACTACTTGAAAGTATAGTATATAAGAGAGAATATAAATTTGCTTACGCACCGGTTTCACGGGCTACGATTCGCGCCTCTCTCTCTCTCTCTCTCTGCCCTCGTGCACGCGCCAGCCGTCTGCTTCTCTCCCCCTCCTTCTAGTGACGCCTCTCTCTCTGTGCTTGCTCACTAATATACCCTATACCTACTCGTATCATACCTACCTACATATGAAGTCTGGATGGAGTTCTATGCTCGCGGTACGACGACTGCTCTCTCTCCCTCCCTTTTTCACGCGTCTTCATAATCGTTCCGGTCAACTCTCCCACGGACGTTCGCTGCGGTGATTTGAGCCGCTCAAGAGAGTGGCTAAGACAGTACTCTTCTCTTTTCGGATTTACTTTAAAAAATTTCTTATATTGTAAAAGCAGCAGGTGCTTGCCGTTAGAACTATTTTTCAAAAATTTTTAGATAGTAATATAAGGCGCTTGAAATTGAGTGGTTAACTTGCCGTTGACTCCACTTGCTCCAGCATCGCTCCCTTCGACCGCAAGCTCTCTCTCTCTCTCTCTCTCTCTCGCACTTTGAGCATCGTTTTCCGGTTGACCGAGCTTGCGGATCGGGTCACGAAGCTTTTGATGTGTGTGTGTGTGTGTACTGGTTCTCTACTACTTCTATGATTTGCAACAGTAAGCAGCCAAAGATAACTCAATAGGGGGAGGGGGGTGGGCGAGTTAACGAGCAGAGAATCAAGACCGAAGGCCACAAGTTGGAGAAACGACGAGAACGGCGACGTCGGTGCACGTGGCTAATGATGCAAGCGAACGAGCGAGTGGAGTAGAGAAGGAAGAGGATTGTTCGCAGCAGCAGCTTGCGGACGACGCGAGCGAGCGAGATATAGGCGCGTTTAAGGTCGGTCGGGGGCGCCATTGGCCGAGTGTGTAATAAGATATCCGCGGATACTCGAAGCCCTCAATTGGCTAATTTGCCGGCAGCAGTTATTGAGCGCGTGCGAGAGCGACAACGACAGAATAAGCTATCGTATACAATATATAAGAGAGAAAGAGTTTAGCGCGCGCTTAGGTCATCCCCCAACGTGACGCTTTTGCTGCTGCTGCTGATATGCTGCTGGCGCTGCAGGGATATTATATACTTATAGCGATATATGTGTAAAAGTAAAGCATACATATACGTATAACGAAACTGCTATATGGTCAGCAGTGCTATTCGACGCCGTTGTCGTTGCCACCGCCGCCACTTCGGCCTGAATAATTTATAACTGCCTGTTTACGAGAATTGAGAATGATGAATTTAAGCGATGTCTTCATATCGTCATCACTATGCATTATGTACCGGTTTAAATGATAATTTTCGTGAATGAGTGCTTGCTTGCTTGCTTGCTTGCTGCTGTACTCTGCTGCTATACTCCCAGCATCAGTCAATGAGATAATTGAAAAATTCAGACTTTACTTGATCTCACTCTCTCTTTCTCTTTCTCTTCTCGCGTAAACGAGTATGATCGCCCTTTCCCGGGAACAAAGGAAAAAACCTCTAATTGGAGGAAGAGAGAGAGAGAGAGAGAGAGAGAGAGAGAGAGAGAGAGAGAGTGTGTGTGTGTGTGTGAGGGATTCTCCATTACCAGCTGTGACCAGCTATCAACGGCGGAGGCGCTTTGATTGAAAAATATGCGAAAAATTGCCTTACATACATATACGTTTGCACGGATGTCAAAATTATCGCCAACAGAGAAGCTGCTACAGCGGCGCTGACACGAGCTTATAGCATGGTGGGCGAGATATGAGAAACTATATAATTCCGCTGCACCAGACTACGTATACATTAGCGTTGATACCAAGATGCTGCTGCTGCGGCTGTGACAAGAGATGATGTTTCCGGTACAAGAAGCTGCCGATTCTCGACACTTAATTTGCACCGCAGTAGGGCGGGAACGGATGATCGTTCAGACGTTGAGCTAAGAATCAAGACAACTTGCGAAGAAAGAATAATGGAAGCTGAGACGGTATAAAGAAACTCACTGATAGAAAGGGAAGTGACGGCTAAAGTAACCGAGGACAAGAGACAGAGGAAGGGTAGGGGGGGATAGAGTATCCGGGACGTGGCGCCTAATAGATTGGTTGGTTTGTAGGTGGACGCCGCATTATCTCGCTTGACTCGAGTCAACTGTAACGCCAACATGCGTATATGCAAGTTCACAGATTAAGTTGAGGGTCTATTACACAGACAAAGAAAATAAATAGATAGAAGGAGATGGAGAGAGATTCTGCATCGACTCCAGGCGCAAAAGACGAGTACCTACTGATAACAGCGTCAAATTGATAATGAAAGGAACATATATGAGAGTATTGAGAACAAGCAATAGATAAAGCTATTTGAATTGTGTGGAGAAATGGATATACTTTAGTGTTAGGATCATCTGCATTATTCTCAAATAACGATTTGATTTTATTTTTTATGGAATACGATATTCTATATTGAATTTTATTTGATTCTTATTATAAATTTATAAAAACGTGATCGATAGCTTTTTTTTTAGTAATAACTTTAAAACAACTTAGGCAGCAAAATTTTAGTATTCTTCGATGGCCTTTGCAATCAAGAAACTGTGAGAATTTTAGATAGAAATAAAAAATGATTATTTTATAAGGCTATAATAATGATAATAATAATAATATAAAGCAATCAGCTTGAAACGAACTTGCGTCTCGAGAAAAAGATCAATGAAATCAAAAAAATCAATCAAATCGTTCTCCACACGGTTATAAAACGTTGCAAGGTCGCATTAAAATGGCGAAATTTTTTCCTTTTTTTTTCTTTATCCTTCACTTCTCCTCTCTTCTCTTCTCCTCAAGACTGAATGGTATGTAACGTAGAGGGTTATACGACGGTAATCTAATCGACAGCTTCGTAAAAGAAAACCATAAAATCATAAAATCGACCAGTTTGCTCTTTCTGCTTCGGCAAGGTAGAAAATATTTTACGATTTAACCTCTGATGTTTTTTTTTTATATTTTTAAATCTTCATATTTTAATCAGAAACAGGCAATAAAGCAATGTTTAACAAAAGTTATTGGCTTTTTTCATTAGTTGCAAATATTCAATGGGATATTTATGTGTTTGCATGTTTATAAAACGTTTTAAGATGAAGTCACTTTGACTTCATTGCACGTAATTAAAGTTAATAAATAATTGTTTATTATATGAAAAGTTGAATAATTAATAATGTCATAGACTATTATTTTCGATTAAAAAATATTTGCTCGATTGAAAAATAAACAAAAGTAATTAAAAAAAATTTACTTTTATGGCACACTTTTACCACATCCATCGCTAGCTGTTTTTTAGTCGACTGAGCCAGTTAATTTGCAGGATAGATATTTATAGACGTGAATTTTATTGTTCACGTTGATGAACATATTTATACGCATACGAAATAGTAGAAATACACTAACGTAAATTGAAACACACGTATGGCTGAAGGCACATATACACAACATTAAAGACGGATCGATTCAAAGATACGCGAGCAATAAGCATTTAATTGTACAGGATTCCTTTTTCTCTGAAGTCGGGGGGTTTCTTTAAAACCTCGAACAGCAATCAGCCGCTTGTCGACTATAAAAGACATCAAACCTATAAAATGCATCCTTCGCCATCAAATGCATCTTTAGTCACCGTCTGCAACATTCGCTGACTGACAATTATAATTTTATACATATATTTTTTTTTTATATACTGTGCTTGTAAACAAAATTAAAAATTGAGGAAAATTGTGTAAATTGGACTTTCTAAAAAGTTATTCCTAATAAGTAAAATACGTGTGATTCATATTTAATTAGTTTGACAATGAATTTCGAAATTCTCAGAATTATACTTTCTCTTTTGTTTTTTAGTAATTTTTTTCTTCATTTTTTTTTTCTAAGGCTCTTATTTTGCGTATCGGATGGTATGAAATTTCTTTAGAGTCGTATATTTGTGCAAAACTCATATTCCCGTGACTTGAAATTGCCGCATTCTCTGTAATTTAGGAATCTAGATCGCTATTAATTTTATATCTTGTGCTGAATATCTACAAGTGACACTAGTGCGTATTCTATTGCGCAACCTATTTTCGTCTCATTTCTACGTAAATCTAGCAACGCTTAAAAAATATCGAAGAATTTTTATTTTGCAGAATATAAAACATATTATAACTAATCAAAAATTCGCTATATTACAAAACTAAGCAATAAAAGAGAATCAATGAATTGTAAATTGGCAATGAAATGAGCAATAAAAATAAGTACGTATGCATCTATGTATGAATAGATACGTATAGAGCTATAAGCATCAGTTGAGTTGGCGTGCAAAGTTTCTAGGTGCAGCGCAGCAATATCTGATTGGAGTGAAGAACAAGTAGTTGTTGTCGAGGGGGGGAAGCTGTTCATCTGCTTGTTTTCTTAATCGCAACAATGATCGCTGGTCGCGCGCGAACCAAGACTTTTACGAGGCAGTTCAGGGGAGGAGAACGTGATGTGACACCGGCGATATATGTACACATATATATACATACATACCTATACTCAAGCATATATACAAACTCGTCGACGAACGGACGGACGGACGTCGTCTTAAAAGTCTGACCTGCGAGTGACTTCCCACGGTCTTATGAACTACGGTGATTTTTTTTCTTTTTTTTTTTTTTTAAGCATTTTGTTTTTTTAATTTCCTTGAAGCCCTGCACATACTGGCTATAAAAAAGATTTTAATAACGTGCTATACATCGTGACCTCTTTCTTTTTCGTCATTTCGTCAACAATCGAATTGTCATGGAAAGAAAAGACTCTCGTATTGTTTTCTATTGCCGTCTCTTAATTCTAATTATTTTCTTTCTTGGACAACTTATAAAACCACCATATTCTACAATTTTTTTTTCTTGCTTTATTTGTTTACGTGTACACATGTTTGTATGACCAATTATTAAATTAGTAGAAATAATTTTACAATATTACGTGATAAAAAATTATTAAATTGATGGAGATGAAACTTGTTGATAGTAGTAAAGTCTACGGGGAAGATAAGTCTTAAGTGACAAATACAGTAGAGCTTCTAAGCGACGATATCAGCATCAGCTTTGGAGAAGCTCAAAGTCGAAAAGAAATGCGAGCTTAGACGATGGCTTGGAGAGAGAGAAAGAGAGAGGATGAGAGACTTAGGATATTAACAAGCTCAAATGAACGGAAACTAAGTGTCTCAGTGGAGTAAAATGAATTAATCGCAATCGTCGTCTCCTCGTCGTGAAACGATGCAGTAATTTGCTCGTCTTTATGCCTGATTATTGCCATGAAATCCAAGAATTTGTTGCCGTTCAAGATTATTCTGAGCTCGATGTCTGCGTGTCTGAGTATGTGAAATGCTTTTTTCAATTATTACAATTTCATACTTCCTTTTATCTTATTTTTGTTATTCACTTCTTTTTTTTGTTATAAATACATTGTTAAGTTGTTCTACTAATAATAAGCTATTGTCAAAGACAAAATTATTCATCTGTGAATTAATTTATTGTCAGTATATGTATTATTAAAAATAAAAGACAAACATAAGAGTACCTTTTTTTGAAAATAAACAAAGAATAATTTTTTATGAGACCAAAAATAAAGTTTATTTGTTTTCGAGAGCCGACTTCATATGATGTATAGTACTAAATCTATTTGTTCTTTTTTTTATAAAGCCATTTTAACATTTCTATTGAACGTATTCAGGCTTGCGAGTGCTTGCGCGGTAGCTCAGCCGACTGACGTTGGAATCGAACCCACGATTCGAAGATTACAAAACCAACGCCTTGCCGGCTAAGCCATTATAGGCCTCAAATTTTGAATTTCTCGAGAAGAGACAAGGGTACATCAAGCTCATTAACCGTTTATTTTCACACGCATGGGCGCGCGTAACTATACTCTCTCCCTTGTGTAATACACACAGACACACGTATACGCACATATTCACACACAGTGTAAAAATACGCACGACACGTGTTTTCAAAATTTAGTTAGGATCTTTATCTGGAGATAAAAAGGGAGCGCAGCAAAAAAGTACGAACGATGAAAGAGAAGTTCGCAGTTGTAGAGTCATCGCGATAACTCGTTATATATACATTACTGATTATACAAACGACTTTACAAAAGATAAAACAATGATTTTAAGGAAATTTTTCGTATACCAATAAAAAAGATTTAAAGTTTTATTTTTTTGAAAAAATAAAAAAATAAAAAATCAAAATGAATAAATTTGAAAGAAATGCAAGCACATGTTAAGGGAAACGTAGAAAAATTGTAAAGAAAAGTAAAGTATCAGCGAGCACGTAGTTATAAACAAGTCAGTGCCGTCTTGATAGAAGAAGCAGGTAAAAAATTAACCGATATGTTTCGTAAGAATAATGCTTTCCGAGAAATCTGTAAAATTAATAATGTCGCCTCGAGAGAAGGCAATATACATATACATATATATTCGTTTATATCCATGCCTGGAAGCAGTACACACTCGCATCAGGGAGTGGAGAATATCGCTAGTACGTGACCCGAAAATATCGCGTCACGTTCGGCTGTGCGTCAGAAAGTGCGCACACGCTTGCCTGGCAATACTACTACTATATACTATTACTACTGCTGCTACTGCTGCTGCTGGTGCTGTCTCAAAATTTCCGAAAGTCAATCCGAAGGAGCAAGTTTCTTCGAATTTGATTTGGGAAGCAGCACGTGCGACACTATACGGAGCACCTACCTACGTAAAGGGAGTTTGGGGCTCAAGGGGCTCAATTCCGGCATGTTGTCACACGTGTGTGTGTGTATGTGTGTAATATGTGTGCATGCGCTCTCTATTTCGACTAAACGTTGCGTGTGTGTCTATGTGTATGCGTGTGTGTGTGCGTGGCTCTATATAGCTGCGGTTGGAATTTATAATTAGAGAACAAAAATACTAGATCGTACGCTGTGATTTACGGTGTGACAGGCAAGATTTTGTGTGTTAACCGCGGCACAGAGAGAAGTGGCAATAATTGACATTAACTTACCCAGACCGCCGCTACGCCACTACTATTACTGCTGCTGTTACTACTATAGCTGCTTCTGCTTAACAGCCTGTTTTGTCTTCTCAGGTGAAATCTGGATATCTAGCTCTCGAGAGCTCGGAAACTTTCCATTAACGGATGAGAATTTCATAAAGACAATAGACACAAGCTATACTAAGAGAACCCGAAGAATCGTCGTTTATTTTCACTGCACCCTATCTCAAACTTGTTTCGATACAAATTGCCATTTTTATGTATTATATTATAATTCAGTTTTTTTATTTCAAGGCGAATTTAGCCTGATAAATATTCAGCCTTGTATACATGTAGAACTTGTTTTGTATAAAATAATATGGACCGGCTAGAAGCACGTATTTGCTCGATGTTTGCGAGCACCAATTGAGAACTTTCAAAATTATATTATTCAATTTTTTGGAATCCAAAGATTTATCGGACTGAGAAATATTTCAACACTAGTCTTTTTATGAATTTTTTAGTAGCACTAAAATTTATTACCAAGGTACTTTTGAAACGTGCTTAATTATTAACTCTATTTCTTTTTTTCTTTTTTTTTATTATTATTTACTTGTTGATGTCATAATGATAAAGTGATAAATCCAACTAAAACTTGATGTTTTTAATGTGAGAGCTAGTATTTTAATAAGTAGAGCAAGTCTAAAAAATTGTTGATATTATAAAATTAATAAAAGAAAACCATATGTCAGATGTAGAACTTAAAGCAATGTTGACCTTTCCTTTTCTATAAAATAAGAATCACCTGATTTACGTCATTTTCATGCAAAGTTATGTTTTACTTACAAAGAAGTCATGTTCAAACGAAACAAAAAATAAAGCAAACAATAAAAGAGAGAGAGAGAGAGAGAGAAAAAAAGGAAAGAAGAGAAAAACAAAAGGGGGATGAGAGAAAATGAGAAAGAAAAAGTTGCATGACATGATTTTCGCCTTAAGCCCAAAGGGGATTGAACGGATTTACAAGAAGCTGAGCCCTTCCCTAGTACCCGCTCACTCTCAGCCAATCCTTTAGCCTTATACGATAAGCGATCGAGAAGGGACCAATTTCAGCTCAGGCTAAGCTATATAGCTGGCGAGAGAGTGGAGAGAGTGAGTTCAAGGGTTTTGTGGAGAAGTCGCGAGGCGAGACGAAGAAATTTGAGCACCGCCGTTGAAGTGGAGAAAGGAAGAAGAAGAAGAAGAGAAGGAGGAATAAGGAGAGGTAAGGGTTGCTTTTGCAGCAAAGAGAAGAGCGAAAGAGAGGCCAAAGGGCGTCGGGCGAGAGATAGAGAGGAGCTGCCGCAAGTGCAAAAGAAGAAAAACGAAAGAGCGAGGATGAAAGAGGGCGAGAGAAAGTGGTGAGGGTTGTTAGCCTCTTTCTCTTCCCTGCTATCCGATGGAAGAAATAAATACTGGAAGCAGTCGGCGGCATCGGCGTCGACGGCGGTAGCAACAGCAGGAGCAGCCGAAGAGAGAAACACAAACAGTAATTACGAATATCTCGGGCGGGGATCGAAAGACATCGCAAATCTTTAACTGGTTTCCGAGCCTTCTGCTTCTTCTCGCCTACTACCCCCCCCCACCTTCTTCTTCCTCCTCCTACTTCATCTTCTTCTTCTACTTTCCCTGGTCATCCCCCGTTCGACTTTATCGTCGGGATCGTAAGTCGGATGAAGAAGGCAAGAGAAGATAGAGGATGGGAAGGGAGAGGGGGGGGGGGATGATGGGTTGAGGGGGTAGTAGCTAGCTCACGATCCCTTACCAGCAGTAGCAGCAGCAGCAGTTTGCTGCCGTTCGGTCGTACTTTCAGATTAACCCTCTCTTTTCCTCACCTCATTTCGTGTCGAAAACTTATTAGTAATTACGCTGGATATCTGGAATCTCAGAGATCGAAAGAGGAAAGTCTTGCAAGTCGGTGCTTGGAGGGGGAAGGGAGGGGGGGTGAGAGGGAGGTAGTCCGTTTGCCGGCAGTTTCCAGCTGCAGTAGTGGCTCTCTCTCTCTCTCTCTTTTCCGCAGGTCTCTCTTTTCCAACGAAATCCAAGAGTTACTCGCGTCTCGCCTCCTTCTCAATCTCCACCCCTCCTTCTCCTCTCCCCCCCCCCTCTTTATAGAGCTACCCCACGCGTACTTGGGCTTTCCTTTAATTCTCTGCCTCGTCTCTCGCGCTCCGATAACTTCTGGCAAATACTACCGGCTCCGCACGCAGGAAAACCAGCCCCGACGTTTGCAGCTCAGTGCGTGCGTGCGTATATATATGCAGAGGCCCTTAGCCGCTAGCTACTACTACTACTACTACTAGATGTGGCTGCTGGCTTTTCTCTTTCCCGGTAGCAGTAGCAATGAGAGGTAGAGAAAGAGAGAGAGAGAAAAGCATGCAACGGGTTCTGTTTGGCAGCAGCCTGGCCCTGCTCACTCGCGTCCCGCTAATAATTAATCGCAACGCGACATATTCCGGGAGCAATTTTACCAGGTCGCTTCTCGTTTCTCTCTCTTACTCTCTTTTGGTCCCCTTCAGAGAGCTCGCGAAAAGAGAACGTACTCGAGCGTCAAAGAGGCTCGTTTTCAGGTTTGAACGCTGCTAGCTGCTGCTTCTACTGCGGCTAATTCAACGAACCGAACGGAAAAGCAAAGAATGGTAGAAAGCTCTCTCTCTCTCGCGCACGTATTCGTATAATATATATACGCGATCCGTCTTTCTCTCTTTTAACCTAGCGTCCAACGACTCTGGAGCTTGCATTGCGCATATATATAGCGCTGAACAATTATTCTCCTCAATCCTTCTTTGAATTTCGACCTGTACCTTTTTTCTTTAATGCGAAATTTTCCTGTTGTCGGGTTAGGAAAAAAAAAAGAGAGAGAGAGAGAGAAGGAAAAAGATCAAGTGTAGAGGGGGTAGAAGGGGTTGGGTTATACGCGCAATAGGCGCGGATGCCGAATCATTATTGTCTGAATGGCTTTGCTTTTTTCCCATTGCCTTTTTCAAGCGGCATTTCTGCCTTTATTTTTTCTCCTTTTAATCTCGAGAGCCTTTCTTCCTTCGCTAATATGCATTTTTATGTGCTTAATATGCAAATGAGCAGACAAAGAGGAAGGGAAAGCAAGAGAAAGGGTATAAGAGAATAAGAGAGAGAGAGAGAGAGAGAGAGAGAGAGAGAGAGAGAGAGAGAGAGAGAGAGAGAGCAGCCAATTCACGGACAAGGCGGTGGCCCAAGCGAATCAGTATGGAGTAATAAAGAAGCCCGACTTTTCACGGGCTTAACGCTATGGTCCGCCGACGGAAGTGTCCACCAAACAAGTCGAGGCCCTTCTCTCTATCCAAGCAGTTCTCCAGCACAGCTCTCTCCTGCCTCTCCGCTCCTCGTCAGCAAGAAAAGCGAGGGTCGCCGGCCCTATGCTGCCGCGAGCGCGACCCGGTACTCGCCGGACCGCGAAAATGATTCCCTATCGTAGCCCAGTTGGAGACTGAAAGAAGGGAGGGGGGGGGGAAGACAGCCTGGAGGGGTTTCTGGTGTAGGAGACAGCAGACAAGACCTTTATTCCGCTTTATTCGGCTGCGGCTAAGGCAATGCGTATTATATAAGCAATGTGTATAAGGTTCGTTTTCCCTCGCGTGTACGTGTGTTGCCTACTCGGAAAAAGGCAATCGCGTATACTTTTACCAAGGCCTTCATTTGCTGCTGCTGCTACTTCGTCGCCGACTGAGCAGCTACCGTCAGGAAATTGAACTGGCCCCTGCGGTTCGAGGGTTGCTTGGCTGACCAGCAGTTTACGTTTGCCCCTTACCGGACACACTACCTCCTTCCCTTTCTCCACTCCAACCTCATCTCCTTTTCTCTCTCTCTCTCTCTCTCACTCTCAACTTGGTTTGGCTATAATAATCGCGCGCCAGAGCGACCTCCTCTCTAATTCCGTGGCCAACCCTTTTATATATCAGGGACCCTTCTTATTTAAATAGACATAGCCGCAGTCGATGTACTACCGACGGGCGTACATACTCACTTGCTTTCGACCGATGAATCGCCTACTCTTCTATTTCTGCTTCTTCTTTTTCTCCACCCCCTCCCCTCCCCCCCCCCGACTACTAAACTCACTCTTTATTTTGCTTACTCGTTCAATAAACGTATTTTTTATTCAAGACCTTTTCTTTGTATAATATTTCATTTTAAGTTGATTCATAATAATTGTTAATTTCGAATGTATATAATTTAATTAAATTTTATAAGACAATTTAAAAAGAAAAAGAAAATCAAATTACAATGAAAAATTCAAACGATTTAAAAATAGCTTAATGTATTCGTAAACGAGAGTGCATGTATGTGCAAGCATGCGTATACACAGGAGTGTATGGAAAAACCCACGCGCGTATACACAAAACAGAGGTAAATAAAAAAGAATAAAAGAGAGAAGGGAGGGAGGGAGAGAAAAAAAAACGAGAATAGCGGCATTGTATAGGAAATAGGATGAGAAGTTATTGGTTTTAACATTTAGAGCATTGACATGGGAGTAACCCCAAACGCGCCATAAAAATCAGCCCCTAACCGCAGAGAAAGAGAGAGAGAGAGAGAAAACCATACTTCGGCGTGCGTGGAATTGCGACAAAAAAGAGATAAAAAAAAAAGGATGAAGTAGAAGAGAGAAAAAAAAACGAACGTTCCCTGTCGATTGAAAGAGAGCAAAAGAGGGAGAGAGAGAAAGAGAGAATTTTTCCCCCTGTTCCGGGGCGTCAGCGATCAGCTCCCCCGCGCGCACACGCTCGTACACACAGAAAAAGCCAGCCCGAGTGCGTTCAACAAGTGTATCCTCGTAAAATAAAAAAGGAGAAAAAAAAAAGAAGTCGAACGAGCTGCTGCCGGTGTGTGCTTGCTCTCTGCCCATTTTCGCTGGAATTGGAAATCAATAGCCTGTAAAAAGCTCGGCAAATCTCTCCTGAATATATCGGACCAAATGTATCTATCAATTTACTTTTTTTTTCTTTCTCTCTCTCTCTCTCTCTCTCTTCTATTTACCGCTAGCTAACTCATCGTTCCAACCCAATAACCCCTCCTCTTTCCTTTCTCTCTTTAATTTGCACTTATTACACGATTTGCTATCCACAGTGTATATAATAGAACGTTTGCAAACAATTTTCTGTAAATTCACGATTACGATATAGCTATTCGTTAGGGAAATATTCGCGTTTAATTTTCAACAAAGTTTATTTTAGTACTTCCGATCATTTATTTATCCGCAGATATTAGAGTACACGTATTAATGAATCGCTTAAATATACACACACACATTGTACAAAGTTATGTGTGCCTATAATAGAGGAAGGAGTAAGATGAGTAGCTGCAAAATGTGTGAGAATTTCTGGTAAATTAGTATTGGAGCAAAGTTAGGTGATGGTGATGGTGGCCTTCTGTTAAACATATTGCAGCAGCTCGTAAGTTTAAATTAATAAACTATAAAAATTCATTGTATACATACATATAAGAGAAAAAAAGGGTTAGAGTATAGAGCTTATTGTTTAGTCTAGTGTGGGAAGATATATCTCCTTCGATCGACGGAAATAAATGTAAATAGTGAGAGAGAGAGAGAGAGAGAGAGAGAGAGAGAGAGAGAGAGAGAAAGAGAGAGAGAGAGAGAAAGAACAAGGTGTAAAAATTCTTTGGGCCCTCTTGGGACGCCTCCTTATACTATACCTATATACCTCTCATTCATTGACTCGCGCATGCACTGCACGCAGTCAGTCCATATAGCAGAGCTGCAGGATCGTAAACGCAGGTGCCGCTTTCAAATGTCCTTCCTCTGTCTGTGTAATATGCTTTCCTCGGCTTCTTTCTTTCTTATTCTTAACCCTTTTCCGTTCAAACAGCTGAAGCAATAACATTTTCTAAAACGACGGTTGACTGTTCGACTACACGACGTGTACCTATATTATATAGACATCTTAATTTATGGTTAAAGAAAGTCATACATGTTGCAGCACTAGAATTTTCTTTATTATTTCGTTTTTTTATTATTCTTCACTTTATGTAACAATATCCAAATGTACATATAATAATTTTAATTCATTACATATTAATTCTCATAGTTATTTGCACATGACGAAATGTCGAGAGCTCTACGTGTTAATTGTCTCGAGTTGACTTTTCCCACGAATTAACTTTTTTTTTTTTCGTTATGTAATAGGCTATATATGTGTGTACTACTATATTATTGATAATGTTCATTGATCTCTTTACACGCAGGTCATATATTTTAATAATATTATGATGTAATGAAATGTTTCACAAGTAGGTAGCGGATAGCAGATTGGGTATAGGTAGGTATATGTATATTATAAGTGAATAATACTTGTTTGTTCGAAAATTTTCTCAGAAATAAAAATTCACGAGTGACGTAAGTATTGTTTCGTATATGTTACATTCGATGTAAGTATACATATAGATACGGAGGTAATAGTCTCTTTTGGGAATAGCAAACTCTCCTTTTCTCTATATATCTTGTGTGTGTTGCTGTTGCTGTTATGACTCTCATCAAATAGTCAAAAGTCGATATTTGCCTGTCTTAGCTTTCTATTGCCGCTACTTACTTTTCCATGTTCATGATAATAGCTGCGAGAGAGCGAAGAAGGAAAAGAAATAGGAAAATATTTTTTGTAGTAGAGAGTAGGTATGTGCGCGTGTCTTACCTCGGTAAATTTCGAGCCCTCCGTATATATACTTCTGTCTCATTGAATATCTACATTGGATATCAAATAATAATAGAATTTTTTTTCTGCTTCCTCGATACTTTCAAGATATTTATACATATTGCTCTTATACATATTCGAGTAATAAAATTTTTATTTTTTATAAAACATAGTTATTTTATATTTACAACAATTGAATTTGGCAGCAATTAAATGATTAATTTCTTTTCAATGAACAAATTTTAATAGAAAAAAAATTTTATTTTACTTTAAAATTTTTAAAAACATATTGATACATTTTTCAATTTCTTTTAAACAAATTTGCTTAAAAATTTAAAAAATTTTTCAAAATATTATGTTGAAGGTGAAAAAATGCTGTATAAATAAAGATTAAGAAAAAAAGTGTTCGTGATATGCGTTAAAAAGGGGATGAGGTGGAAAGTCTTGTTGCCTGTTGTAAGGAGGTGCAGGAGGAGGAGGAGGAGGAGATGGAGATGCTTAAGGAGGGAGAAGAGCTTGCTCGACCGCATCGCCTGAATTTTCGGTAACCCCTTTCTGACTGGGCTAAGGTATGCCTTTGCCTTTGTCATTTAATATCGGCGATGGTATGCGAGAAGTTGGCTAAGGAAGCTTCGGATAATCACTTTGATGGCTGTGAGGTCCACTCACGAGAGAGAGAGAGAGAGAGAGAGAGAGAGAGAGAGAGAGAAAGAGAAGCTCACTGCTGCGCTTTTCTGTAAGCTTTGCTGCTTTTGGAATAACTTTACCACCCAGCTACTGCGACATCACACAAAAACACATACACCTACGCATCAACTCTCAGACAAGAAGTATGTCAAACATTTCAAACAGTTAATCAACTTATGAATACTTATTGATATTATTTTTTTTTCTAATTTAGTTTAAAAATAATTGCATATTATGTATAGGTTGTCTGCTGTAATTACGGATAAATTGAAAAGAAAAATTCTTCTTCTTAGATATCAAGTTAATTGTTGTTTTAATTAAGAGTGTAAGAAAAAAGTAATTTGAAAAAAGCAGAGTATTTACGTGTTACGGAGTAGTAGATACACATGTGTACAGAGAGTGAATGAAAAGCAGAGAAAAAAAGAGAGTAGAATTGTGAGCTCATAAAGCGGCGAGGAGAGCCTTGGTCATTTACAATTACCAACGACATTTTCTTTGAATTCGTCAGAGCAATTTCTCAACGACTATAATTTCAGTAGAGTAGGAAATGATTGCATTCGAATGCAAGTGGAAACGTTACGATTACACATCGTAAAATCGTCCCGCGAGCGCGAGTGGATGGATGCGCCGCGCCGCCGCCGTAAAGCATATTATACATTTCGTAGTTTTCTTTGCCTTTCCCACAGAAGTCACGATCTGCGGTCTCGCTTGATAGCCCCACCGCGCGCTTATACTCGCTCGCTCCCTCTGTTTCTTACTTTACCTCTACCAATTCCCCTTGCTCAACCCCCTCCCTTCCTCTTCCTCTTGCTCCTAAGGTGTAGACGTACAACAGACGTACTAAAACGTCTCAACACACGCTTTTCAGAGTATGTATCTATATATACATATACTACGCGCTTAAGCCTACAAGCACATGCATAAATTAAACGATGGGAATGTACTTACACATGCAAGCAAGTTCGCTCGAGCGTGGGGGCGCCAACGCATATTCACACTCTCTGTAACATAACGCAGGCCACACATACACATACAAACACACACATTTTAATTTACCTAAATATTGTTACAATTTAAGCGATTTATTTTTCTAAATTACAACAGTTACATTTGACTCAAAATATTAGTATTATTATACGCTTAGCACAGGTTTAATTTTTAATTCTTAAATTAAAAGGTATATATATTTAAAATTTTTAAATTTTTGGAATCATAAAAGTGATGGTAACCAAGTCACATGAATGATTAAATTGTTTAAGTTGAGGTATGTAAATTTAATACTTAATTAGAGAATCTTGAAATAACAATCAATAAACCAATATAATATCCAGTATGGAAAGTACAAAATTGCAATGTCAGTAAGTTTTACCCTCCCGACTGACGTGTCGATGCAGAAGCACAGAATGATTTTGCTGGTTAGACAATACCAACTACCCTTGACATAACGACTTAATACACACTAGCATCCGGTGTGTTCGCCGTACAGCAGAAGAGCGAGTAAATATATACCGACATATTCATTCCCATGCATACACCAATACAATCCTCGTCTGATTCTCAACCCTTTCTGCTTATAGATATCCCATATTCAGAGAGATCTTTTATTTTCGAACTTTACAAGTCAATAACGCCCTCATATCACACTTCATGTTTTATTTTATTATTACGGCTGCACAACTTGATGTTAAATGGCATGTTTTATACACGAATACGTGTACGCATATGTTATTGCTTCAATTTCATTATTCAATGAAGTCAATAATGAGTGCTGAGAACTTTTGAGATCAGCCAGCCAGCATTCAAGTAAATTTAAAAATTATGATATTATTCTTATTACATAAGAAAGAGAATATCGGAAATGGCTATTAATGTTATATCCAACTTATGATGCTATTTATACTTTTTATGTAAACTATATTTTGTCTTCTTCTTCTTTTACTACATTTTGTAATCAAGCACAAATACGCGCTCTTAAATTATTTTCCCACTTGTCAAAAGTAAAAGTTTTTATTATTACTGTTATTGTTATTGTTATTATTTTTGTCGTTATTATTTATGAATCCTGGATGACTCAACTCGTCAGTCCTCAATCTTCTTTTAAATTCATTCACATTTGACAATATAAATAAGAGTCAGGTTGTGTAAACGAACGTCGAGGAGAGAATATCAGTGGAAAGACAAGAGTATCTCTTGACTCACGAGCCAGTGTGTTTCGAAGCAGGCCAGTTGCAAAGTAGAAAAAGAAGAAACGACAAACGCAAAGAGAAACAGAAGAAGAAGAAGAAGAAAAAGTAGAAGGAAAAGAAGAAACGAAGAAACGGTGGTAGACGAAGAAGACGAGAAGAAGAAGAAGAAGAAGAAGAAGAAGAAGAAGAAGGGCAAGGGGGGTTAGTCTTTGGCCTCTGCTCGTGTGTCTCTTCCTCTCGCCGATCCGTCACGCCGCCTCCGCGAAAGACGGCCACAATGGAGCTTGCTGAGAGAAAGAGAGGGAGAGAGAGAGAGAGAGAGAGAGGGGAAAAGAAAGAGAGCGATAAATTATAACGTTATGGTTTCTCTTGACATTTCTGTACAGAGTTGGCTAGTCCTCCGACCTGTTCTTTAACCCCGTGTGTGCGTTTGTCTGTGTTTTCTTACTTACAAATGCGTTATGCGTATATAGGCAGGAGGCCGAGTCACGGGAGTAGATAAGAGAAAACGCGAGTGAAAGATAGAAGGGGGAGGAGGAGGAAGAGAATAGTGTGTGCGACGCAGTAGTTGTAGTAATAGTAGTAGTAGTGGTGTCAGCTACACAAGAAAGCAACGAAAAAGAAGAAGAAGAAGAAGCAGACTACCTCGATCTGGGCACATGTATGTACATGTGAGCTGAGAGCGAGTGATGCGTATGTAAGTTAAAGAGACGCGCCGTGTGCGATACTTGTCTTTTTCCAAGAGTACGAACGTGTAGGGATTGAGGGGTGGGGTGGGGGAGGGGAAATATATGTTTGTGTGTATAGAGCGAGGGAGGAGGAGGAGGAGGACGGAATCAACAATAGGGCCTCACGCAACTGTCCCTTAACATCCGCTCACATCGAATCTCTTTTTTTCACTCCACACAATTTCTTTTCATTCGCGCAGTTCGCCAACTCGTGGTATACATGTGCGTGTGATGGCTGCAGCGCTGCAGAAAGTAGGGGAGGGAGACTGTAGCAGCAGTAGCAGCAGGAGTTCGGAAAGCATTGGAAAAGTGCCGGAACACGGAGAGGGCAAAGGATGAGGAGAGGCGGAAAAAGAGGTGAAAAGGAGCCATACTTCGAGTGACGACAGTAACCCAACACATACACAATCTGGGTATGGTCCCCCCCGATGCTCGCTTAACTCATAATTACTGTTATACACAGCAGAAGCAGCAGCAGCAGTAGCAGTCTAATGACCAATGTGGTCCCAACGTGCGGTCCTCTCCCTCTCTCTCTCCCTCCATCGGCGTCTTTACCGTCACCGCTGCTCCTCTCCTACTATATATACTCTTGTCGTCTCTGTCTTTCTCGTTATGGGAAGACTCGATAATCTTATGCATTATAATATCAACGCTCCCGTCGATGGCTCATTACGGTGGCTTGCTCTCTCTCTTCCTCTCTCTCTCTCTGCTCGAGTTCTGAAGTCGAGTGGGAGGACATGGAGGTGGAGTAGAAGGCGGAGTGAAGGAGGGAAGGGGGGGGGGCTGAGGGGTGCAACTCGCACTTGCTTCAACTCTTTCCTTGAAACTACTATTACTATAATGTACGGCATCGGCTGACAATGAGACCTGGCACCGAGACGTAGAAACCACCTACCACCTCCTTCTCTCCGCTCTATGCACCCATTCAATTTTCTCAAGTTTCTTTTTCTAGCCCGGCCTGGCTTTCCTTTCTTTCTTTATTTTTCTTTCTTTCCTTTTTTTCTCTTTCTTTCCTTCTTTTTTTAAGGAAACGTTGCAGTTCTCGCGACAGATCGCTCGTTCCGCTCGAGGGTATAAAGCAAAGAAAAAGCCTTCGTCAAAGCCTGGTGCTGACTCTATAGCGAGAAAGCGCTTATAGCTCTTGGGCGAAATGGCAGCGATTGCATATTACTCGCTAATTGCTGAGCCTCGATGCTGCCGCTGGAGTATACTTGCTGACATACACACATACACACATAATACACGTAAACCGATACTTATGCACGCATACGCTCTCGTAGTGTCCCAGTTACAGTAAGAATAAGATGGAACTTGAGAGCTTCGGGGGCCTAATCGCAGCAATGACTTTGCTAGTAGTGATCAGTGGCGATGCTTTTCCACTGAGCTCCGCATAGTTATTATACACCACGCTGTAGTATTTATAGATATAGATATAGATTGATGTAGAGAAGAAAGCTGAAGAAGCGCCGGTCACAGTCACGCTTGACGCGTCGGCTGACTGGCTGCTGTTACTACTGGCGGAACACACGCATACACACACACACACACACACACACACACACACACACACACACACACACAGAGATACCTATACATACACTATCCGCAAAGGAGCAAGGCCATATTGCTCTGCTCGTCGTTCATAGCGGCCAAGCGGGACTATGGGCCGCTAATGTCGCGGAGGCGTTTTTTTATCGTCCCGCGCGTGAAAGATACGCTTGGCCGCGTACGCGCGCGAGCAGTGCTATACAAGGGGGAGGGGGGGTACCAGGAGAGAGGGAGGGGGAGAGAGTGAAAGAAAGAGAGACGGAGACGCTTGGAGAGAGAGAGAGAGAAAAGGAGCCGACGACCTGCTCGTTAAGGTCTCCTCGCGTGAGAAATAACCGAAGCTTGAAATAATAAGCGCCTTCCCTTGATGATTCGGCGGCCTGAACGTAGAGAGCAAGGCATGTATAGCGACAACGACGACGACGAAATCGCACGGCGTGTCGTCGTATGTACGTATGAGTGCAAGTGCGCGAGAACGCCAGCTATAAATACATATATACGTATAGCTATACCTACACCAGTGTCGATCTAACTAAAATGCGTGACTGCTGCAGTCATCCTGGCAACACATCAGCGGTAGCTCATGTGTGAACGCTCGATTATTATGAGAAGCCGCGGCTTTTATTTCCTCAACTCCCCTTCCCCTCCCCCCATCTCCCACCTACCCACCTACCTCTTTTTCCCTCCTTTTTCTTTTTGCCCTAAACCCTTTTCAACTTTTTTTTATTCTACTTTTCCTATCATTCCTAAACTTTTCCTCTACGCCCTTTTCTCCTCTCTTTATACTACTACTACTACGCTTTACATGAGCTTTTTCCAAGCGATAACGTTTCTCTCGACTGTAATTATTTCGATAATTAACACGCTCGAATAATACTTTTTGACTACCCCCTTCTCCCCTTCTCTACCGTCTATATCCAGCGTGTAAACACTGCTTGCTCTGTGTGTGTATGTGCGAGTTACTTTGCTTATGTTCGTTTAAAATTCCAGATAAATTGTTTATTCGATAAATTTAACGAGCTTGCAAGCTCGCATTTATCGTTGTAACGTTAAACATTAACAGAAAAATGAAAAATGAAATAAATTTTGTTGTAGCAAAAACAATTTTTGCGCAGAATTAAAGGATAAAGTATCGAATGAAAATTGAGATGAGGAAGGTTTCAAGAATACTCTTGCGGGGTAGAAAGAATGCAAGGCGCGAGATTTACTCGCGCGAAACCTTGTAGCCGCGCGCCTCGCGCCTGCTCGCTAAGGGCAATAATATATACCTACCTATACATCGCGCTCTTCCGCACGCGGCAACAACGTCCGTGTCTTCTTTGCCAGCATAGTCGTCGTCAGTCTTTCCTCGAACGATGATAATCAGCGATTTCGTGACAGACACGGAGCCGTGGCTACGCTAACGAGCAATCGCACACATACACATCGCCACTGCGACACTTCTTGCAAGCGCTTAGTGTGTGTGTGTGTGTCTCGCAGTACTAGCCATGCCATTCTTTCTTTTCATCTTTCTTTTACTTCGTTCGTTCGTATACTGTATGTATGTGTATGCGACATGGAGTAAAAGAGAGTACACCTTCAACATAATTACGCTAAATCCAGCCATTATTACTTCACAATAGAGCGTTTGACGTTTATCGCGCGTTCTGCTCGACGCGCTCGCGCGCATTCAACCTGCCCTAGCCTCCTCACACTCTATACCTCTACCTTCTCTCTTTTTTCTTCTTCTTCTTCTTTTCTCCACTCTCTTTCTTTTGCTATACTCTTTACAAGATCGGTCAGATCTTTCATTCTTACTTTGCGAACACTTTGAGTGCTGAATTCTTTCTACGTTATTTCTTGCCAAAGTTTTTCTTTATACATTTATATATTTAGCGCTCGACAAAAGCACCTGGGAAAGGTACGTCCATTACTTAAAGAATTTTCCTTGTAGCTAACATTCTTTCTATTAATCATATTATTTATCATTCTTTCTTTTTTTTTATTTCAATAATAAAGAATCTCTCTCTCTAAATAAATGATTTATTTTTAAGCCTGGATGAGAATTGATATCGAAAAAAAAAATAACGAAACTGCAGTGATTTGTTTCCATTCGTGTACTGAAAAAGAGAGAAAAAAAAATACGAGTAGAAGAGAAGTATGGTAACGTAAAGGGGCAATATTGTCCTATGCAGAAACACGAGTGAGCTGACTTTACTCAATCCCGAGTTATCTCTCCCTCTCTCTCACCGGGTGACATTTAAAAACGCAGTATCGAAGCGTAAGTGTACATAGACATATACATACATACATCTGTCGTCTGCTTTTGTCATCGGGTTTGAGTAAAAAAAATGACGCTCGTCATATTCACTAAAAAGCCAGCAGCAACTGCGCGCGGTCACGCTTGCTCTTTCTCTTTTATCCCATGCGAGCGTGGCACAAAAAAAAAAAAAAAAAAAAAGGGAAAAAGAAAAAAAAATAGAGTAGATAGAGAGTATGGAGGAGGGAGGGAGGGTCGAGCACAAGAGGAAAAAATGCAGAAAAAATCAAGTGGGGGTGGTGATGGTGGTGGGAAGAGTTCCAGCGAAAGAGTATACGGACGGGGTGTGAGAAGAGGTAGTATAGGTATATATCATTGGGATGAGAAGGGTTGAGAAGAAGAGAAAACGCGCGCTATGGAACTGTCGTCGGGCTGATACGGACGATCGCTCCATCAGAAGCGGCGGACTGATCATTTCACCGTCGCTCTTTCTCTCTTTCTCCCGTAATTATTATTCGTATTTTAATGGCCGTAGCTGCTGCTGCTGCTGCTGCTCGCGAGACGCTCTCGGGCTTTGAAGGTGAAAAACGTCACGCAGTTCTCTTCTGCCCTTTCCTTATATTCCTTCCTGCTCTCTATTTCACTTGCCCCCGTCCCCTTCCCTTATCTACCTTCTTTTCCGATCTCCCGCTAGCTCTCATCCTCTTACCTCCCTCTTTTTTTCCGGCTCTTCTTCGCATTTCTTTCGAGCTTTTAAAAATATTGGGGATTTCAGATACCCGAGCCAGTCTCTATATATACCTACCCGCGTCGTATGCCTTTCGTAGCTCTGCGGCTGATGAAAGGAATGCAAGTGAGGGCGCAAGAGCGCGAGCGTATGAGAGGAAGGGAGGGAGGAAGAAAGATAGAGAACTTGGACGACCGGGAAAAAGTGAGAGAGAGGTGGGGACCATCTTTTTGCGAATTAAACAAAGATGGAAAGCTGAAGGGTTTGAGGTGTGGGGGGGGGGGGGTCACGGATAGGTATAGACTGGTGTGTTGGATGGGGGATGGAGTAGAAGCGAACCACGACTGATACTCCGTCGTCGAGTGCCTACGGCGAAGCCATTCAATCAGAAAAGCAAGGATAAGTCTCAGTCCTACTCTTCGTTCGTTCGCTAGCGCATATCCCAGTATCTTTTTCTCTCTCCCTCTCTTTCTATTCTTATTCTTTTCTTTAGCTGTATTGATGCGGACGTATTGCTGATGACTGACTGTGTGCCATGTCGCGAGACCGAGACGGCATTGTTCTAAGCTCGCGCTTCAGAGCTAGGGAGAGAGGGAGAGAAAAAGAGAAAAAATGATTGATATCGTGAAACGTGAAAAGGCAAGAGTAAGATATGCCCAAGCCATCAGGATAATAAGAAAAAAAATATATAGCGAGAAAAATAGAAAGAGAGAGAGAGAGAGAGAGAGAGAGAGAGGGAGAGAGAGAGACAGAGAGAGAGAGAGACAGAGACATCAATCAATTTACACAACCCTTCGACTGATTAAGTCGAATCGGGGAGCAGGTCGAAGATGGTATAGTTTTATTCGGCAGTTGCGCTGTCTCATCCCGTCGTTAATATGAATTAATAGATAAATATACAATCAGAAGTAATCTATATTAATTAGTCAGGCTCGTCTTCTGTCTCTCGGCCCTCGTCTACTCTGCCGCGCCTTGGCTTTAAGCTTCATAGCATACATAAAGGCATATACATACATTCGCGCAGCTACCTCTCTGCCCTCCTCCTCCACCGCACTTTTTGGTCCGCTCACGCTCTGAATATATATCCGGCAATTCATTCGTTAACCCTCACCTTCGACCTCGACTATGTACATGTGTATATGTATATACGACACGCGAATCCAAAAGTAGATATACTATACACGCACCTTTACATGCGAGTGTATGCGTGTAAGCTCCGTTCACTATACGCGTGAAGCATCGCTGGATCGTATATGCCCCATTAATTCTTACTTATATATTACATTTACATATTTCAGAAATATCTTAATGGATTAATGACCAAAATAAATTACCATTAAAAGACTCACCAGTCTGACGGTTGAACGATTTTTTTTTTTTTTTTACTCCTAGTATTTACTGAGCAGCTCCAACGGCTTCTGAAAAAATTGGCTATTATTATTAAAAGTTTTTTTGACATATTTTATTCTTATTATATTATCATATAAATTGAAAAGAAAAAATTGATTACAAAGATAAATTTTATTTTCATTAATCGATAAATTATAAGTAAATGTTTATCGAAAGCAATCTAAAAATTACGCACATAAAATAAAAAAGAAAAAAATTAAAACATTTTGATATTCGAAATTTATTAATACACATGTCTTACATATAATTGCATTTGAATGAAAAGTGTATGGCAATATCAGATAAGAAAATAATGCCAAGCCGATGTGAGAAAAAGAAGACAGAAGGAGTAATTTAGTCGAAATAAAAAAAGAAAGGGCGGAGCAGAGCAGTGGCTACATGTATAGTAAAAGGAAGGAAGGGGAGACAGAGCTAGTATAATATATTCAGAGCAGGGAAGAGCATGCATTGGAATCCAGCTGACCCAAAGAGAGAAGAGCGTCTTGCTCTCTGGATTTCTCTCTCTCTCTCTCTCTCTCTTTCTTGCGCTCAACACCACCTTGTCATATATAATCCAAGACGTTAAGTAGGGACCTCCATGGGGTTTGGACTCGAGTTGTTTTATCACCGCGCTCATACCGTTTCAATACGCCATCAATAATACAAAGAGGGAAAGAGAGACCCCCTGATATAGCCAGCCACAAGTAGGTACGTATATGTATTGCCAAGAAGAATGCCCACAGTTTCACCTACCTGTTCCCCTTCCCATCAACTCTTTTGATTTTATATACTATGTCCTCTTTTTTCCTCGTCTCATCCTAACAAATTATCAAATGCTCTTTTCGTTCCACAATTTTTCACGATTTCCTCTTTGTTCTTATTGTTTCTTTTATTACAATTGTCTTTTTCATCAGTATCTATCAATATTATTTTAAATTTATTAACCTTGATGGTTTCCGATGATATATTGTAACTAGATTGAAGCTTATTAAATTCATTAATTATGAAAATCATAACTAATTAAACTTAATTATAACAATAATCAAAGTTTATAAATTTTTTTAATATTTGTTGCTTATCTTACTGAATAATATTTGACGGCATTATTTATTGTGAGTTAAATTAATAGAGTTTCTACTTTTCTTAAAAAAAAAAAAAAGAAGATTCTCTTTTTTTTCTAATTTATATAGCAGTCATACAGAGTCACTTATGCGGTGTTTTTCGTGTCGCTCGGTAATTAAACAGATCATTAACGTCATCGCCGCTAGCAGTGTAGCAGTAGCAGCAGCATTAGTATATAGCAACAGCAACATAGAAGAAGAAGAGAGGAAATTCGAAATGTGAGGATGAAAAAGCGAGATAGACAGCAAAAGAGAGTTAAAGAGAGAGAGAGAGAGAGAGATTGGGGAAAGAGTGGATGGAAAAGGGTATGGGGAGGGAAGTATTAGAGTAGGAGAAAAGCGAGCGAATCGCGCGAGAGGAGAGCATTACCGTTACGCGATGGCCGAGCAGCGATAGGTGCCTTGACTAATGCGACGCGCTGCACCTTGCAAATTGCTCTACACCATCACCACCAGCAACAGCAGCAGGAGCAGTACACTGCCGCCACCGTTGCCTCGCTCTGCTAGAGTTTCGCGCATTGACATTATTTTGCAAGCTTGACTCTCTTTCTCTCTTTTTCTATCTCTTTCTTTTGGATCGCACGACTCGCTCACTCACATGAAACACGCTACGCTCCGCCCGTCCTCACTACAACCAACTATTGCTTTTGTCCTTGTGCAGAAAGAGAGAAAAAAAAAAGAAAAAGCAAGAGAAAAATTTTGCTCGACGATTATTATTAAAACAAGCAAGGCAAGCTGATCAAATGTACTGCTAAGCCAAGCTCGATTAATAGAAACGACAACTTTAGTCTCATTAGTTTACATTAGCTTATTTTAATCAACTATAGGTGATCTACATTACTTGAAGTCAGATAGCCTAAGGCATTCCAATTTTTTTTTCATTTCTGATTAAATCAAATAATTTTTTAAAATTGAAGAAAATAAAAAGTAAAGATATTTTTTAGAATAATTATTCAGAAAAGAAAATAATGATTTTTAATGAAATATTAACAGCAGCAGTAAAAGCCGAGCATTCGCACAACGTCTTATAGGCTTGCAGTCGAAAAAAAGAAAATTAGTGGGTGGTAACTTTCATCTAATGGTCCAATTAATTTTTTCCTTAAAAAGAGACAAAACAAGAAAGCAAAAAGACAGAAAAAGAGTGAGTAAAAAAGAGAGAGAGAGAGAGAGAGAGGGAGAGGGTAAGCTACATTCTGCAAAGCAGTTTCTTTCGTTATAGTTAAAGATTGGTAAAGCTGAAAAAGGGACTGCGCGCTTCTCAGCGTAAGAGAGGAGGCGGTGGCAATAAGATATAATAGAGAGAAGCCTGGCCAAAGATCAATCGGAGTAGGCGGCCTGTAATTAACGGGTTACGGCCGTAAGCGCTCGCTTTTGCATTAAGAAGCAGGAGCAATAGCTATTGGCTTTTTTGTCACTTGCCGAGAGCAACTAATTACTTGAGCCGAGAAAGAGCAGTAGGATATAGTAGCTGCTGCTTTCTCACAAAGCCATACAGCTCTGTATACGTTGAAGCTCGCCGACCCTATAATTATATTAGGTGCCAATATTTTATCATTTTTCTTCATTACTCGATTTTCTCATTAGTACTATCTACCGCTCAAATACACGTTTGTAATGTTGTAAATTTTCTGTATATGTAATTATTATATGGGTAAACACGATGTTTATTACTTTTTTCATAAAAATGCTGAAATTGAATTTACAGACCGATAGGTTCAATTATTATTTTTTTTTTTTTTATTGGAAATCAAAACTAACTGAGGAATAAATTTAAGCCATGTATAAACTTAAATCTAATATTCTTAGCCATACGCTTATGTGCCTATACCTTACATTTCGTACAAAGTCACGCAGGGTGAATGCGATGAGTACGCGAGCGCAGGCAGGCAGGCTGGCTATCTGCTCGACGGTTACAGATTGTTCTGTCGATAAGAAAAATAAAGATGCTCCAGGAGGTGAGGAGGTGAGAGAACGCATGCTCTTGACGATATGTAACTATATGTATATATAGTGGCTACACACTTGCCATCCTTCTTTGAATTGCCATATAGTAGGCTGCTACTGCTTGATCGTGACAAAAATGACACGCATCCGCCGGAAGCGAGAAACTCACCTTCCCCTTGGTAGCAGCTCCCTGTTTCAGTCCAGTGACCCAATCTCTCAAGACTGAGACAGCTCTCTCTCTCTCTCTCCCTCGCTCCTTCTGTAATAAAAGGCTATAGGGCGCTTCATTTCTCATTCTTCCTATACTACGAGCAAGCGTATATTTTAACGCCAATACTCTATTCTTAAAATGCTATGAATTAATTGCTCGTTATCCACGCAGTTCTTCTCATAATTACGTATTATAGCGCCTAACATTTTTACTCCAGCGCAAGCAAGCGGAGGGTAGAGGTGAAATGAGCCATGACTTATACTTACACACATCGGCTCTCTTTCTCTCCTAACTCATCATAGCAATTGAAATTACTGCTTTATTCGACTGCTTTGCACCGCTGCTGCCAGGCTCGCGATACGTCTTCGATGCAAATTCACACTTTTTCCCTTCCCCCCTCCCTTTCATTGCTTTTAAGCGCTTTCATTCCATCCAAGCACTACACATATATAGATACACCTGTCTCGTTTTAACACAATTATATACAAGTGCGCTTCCAATTGCAGGTAGAGCAGCAAGTATGTGATCCCCATTAAATAATAAAAATAAATACATATGTATTTGGTTGGAAATTGACAAGGAAAATAATGTGTTTGAGCTTTTTTTTTAGCTTGTCAACTATTAAAATCGAATAGAGGAGGGGTGACGGAAAAAAGGTATAGACGGAAAATACCTCCTTGGCTGCTTAAGTAGTTTAAAAGTGCATTCCAAACTAGGTGTGTGTATGTGTGTATATATGTATGCGTGTGTAGCAACCGTCGAAAGTCGAGCAGGTGTTCGAAAATAAAAAGCAGACAAACGCTCGCGGCTGCTTTTACTTTAGCGCAGAGCGCCTGATCTCCATGTACACACATATACACACATATATATACCTACATCTTGCAAGGAGAATTTTATAGCTATAGCTTCCTCTTGAAGGGTGTGATGATGCCGGAGAAATGCAAAAAATCCAATTATAGACATAAAAGTGAATGAGCGTAACAAAGCATCCCTACTCTTTTTCTTTTTCCTTTTTCAAACTGATGCTCTTACTTCATTACCTTTTCATTATCTCGATCTTTATTTTTTTTATTTTTTTTTATTTATCATTTTTTTCTTTTTGCAATCGTGCAATTATTAAAACTTTACTATTGATAAGAATTATTTTACATAATTTTTTCGTAATTGATGCATTGTAGTTAGCCAAGCATTTTTAACAGAAAATATTATTGTTTCACGTGTTTTAAATTTAAACATTCTATAAAAAATACAAGAAAAAAAAGTTTTGTTGTTATTTTAATTAAATAACAATGAAAAATTAAAAAAATGTTTTTTTTTTTTTCATAAGAAATATAGTTATTGATTATAGTTGTAAAGTAAAACAACAGAAGCTCAAATTTGACCGACGAATATGAGAAATCAGATGATGCGTGTGATGCATTGCGTGAGTTGATCGCGTGACGCACTACGATTGGTTTCTGCGAAAATTGGATAGTGGCATTGAGTGGAACCGTTTATTACCCCACTTTGATATTCAATCGTCTCTACATTATTCAGTTATATAGAAATAATTTTATTTTTATTTTTTTTACAAAGTTGTATGTACTGATTAAAAAACAAAAATGGAAAATAAGTTTTCAAATTCTAAGCAATCCCCTATTATAAAATGCAGTTTTGCATGGGCGCTGACATCTTGAATTATCGAAAGTCGACCTCGATCTCGAAACTGGTACCTCTCGAAACTAGCCT